>JAHZNH010001031.1:0-29631 GCA_027744355.1 Tyrannoseira gladiata
TGATATGTTGTTATAACAAACGTAAACTGTCATTTCGGAAGAGACCTCGTCATATATTCAGGAAGAAAGTTTGGGGAAGAGTGGTGGCGCACTGCTCTCACCGTCCTCTTCAATTATAATAAAATACCCAGGAAATAAAGAGCAGAAAAAAAGTCGTGACAGTGCAATCGCAATAGTTATCCTATCGTCATTTAAAACGCAGGGGAAAAAATGCGTAGGTGATGATGTGAAGATGGTATTTGCAGAGTAAAGAAGAATTCGTATGGTGCCACTCTCACTCTACCCATCTTTGCATCTTGAGGCACGTGCCAGCTTTCCTGTGGTATGGTGCGTTTCTACCCGTTACTCATCATCACCACCGTTACAAATGGCCTCAAAAACTTATTACATTATTGCTCCTTTGAAGCCTCCCCATCGGACACCTGTCCGTAGCTGCTTGGGCAGGCGAACACCAAACTTCTTCCTGGGTTAGATGATAGCGAGGAGCCCAATTTGGTGGGAGCAGAGCACGGGTTGAAATAAGAACCGTTCCGAAATTTCATTCATTTAGTGTCTCTTGATGGCCCGGGAAATTACACGTTTTCTTTTGACTCATCATTACTTGAGCGAAGACGGGATGTCATTACAATTTGTTTGACTTCCACTCTCTTTCGTTTGAAGGGAATAATCTCGGAGGTAAATGAATAAGTACACCCACCCCTTCCCATGAATGAGGAGAGTTGGGCGATGACTTGCTTATTGTGGAGAACAATTTTCGCTTTTCATTAGCGCAGAAAATGATATTCCCTGATAGTGCAATCTTGCTGAGAGGCAGGAGCGGAAATGTGACACTTATTTGTAAACACATTTCGAAAAAAACGACAAAAACTTCGGTTTCGTCATTTTCTCCGTTCGGAGGTGAACGTCTTCATGATAGGTCCTTCGCTTTTCTGTGTGAATATCTCTTCTTGTCATTCATTCATGCCCTGTTCCACCGTATTGATAGATTTTTTTTTCTTCGGAAAAAATGAGTTTGAGTGACAGTAGCCACACAAAAACAAGAATGCCACCAGTGCACCGCGGGCGAAAAAATGTGTTTTACGTCAAAGAAGCGATGTTTCCCTCCGAAAAAAAGAATCTTGGGCTTTTTATGATGTCTTTTTTGTTGACTGACTTTGACTGGAGTATAAAGAGGAGTGGTGTATTGGAGATATTCCATTTTACTCAAGAAAGTAAATGTAGTTTAATGTACTTTTGACAGGTTGTACAATGCCTCGCGTCATATAGTCATTCATTCATGCCCTGTTCCACCGTATTGATATATATTTTTTTTCTTCGGAAAAAATGAGTTTGAGTGACAGTAACCACACAAAAACAAGAATGCCACCAGTGCACCGCGGGCGAAAAAATGTGTTTTACGTCAAAGAAGCGATGTTTCCCTCCGAAAAAAAAGAATCTTGGGCTTTTTATTATGTCTTTTTTGTTGACTGACTTTGACTAGAGTATAAAGAGGAGTGTTGTACTGGAGATATTCCATTTTACTCAAGAAAGTAAATGTAGTTTAATGTACTTTTGACAGGTTGTACAATGCCTCGCGTCATATTCCTTTTTAAGGGAAAAAGGCTGCGGACTAAAGAACCGTGTACTTATCTCCATGAATGAGTAAGAAGGAGAAAAATAGTAATAACAAGCCTTGAAATCATCAACATTTCAAATTGTTATGGTGTTTAATGCTGTAATGGAGGAGCATCGCACCTCTCAAGCACTAACAAACCAAACCATGTCCGCCACGCCGCGTCGTTTAAATCGAAGGTGGTAACCAGAAACTCATTTGTGTAAGCAATATAAGTACTTACTTACTTCATCCATTGCTCAAAGCTATGTTTTCCCAAAGTGAATGTGGACGCGGGGAGAATAGATTTACCATGCCTAATTTGTACAAAAAAAATTGTATTCATTTTTAAAGTACCTACTTACTAATGGGCCATCATGTTAAATTTCACTAGAAAAAAATGAGAAATGACTTCGGAAGGGAGTGAGGTGTGTAGTCTCGAGCGTTGAAAAAAAACTTCTTGAATGGAAATATGTACGTTAATGACGCATTTTTATTGAACAATGGGAAAGTGTGATGGGCTCATTTAGACCGATTTAGCATTTCTCCATTTAAGGCTCATTTCCCAGCTTGTTTCAGGTTATGAATTGTGGGCAGAAATTTTCCTAATCAAATTTTCGTTGATTAGCTCTATTATGGAGGGAAGGAAATTTGAATGCTACTTTTGAATGAAATGGGACTCCCTCCAACAAGCTCCTGACGAGCCATTCATCAAGAGTCTTGTAGTATGCAAATGCAGTCCACTTCAAAATTCGGAGGAGGGAGTGCGCAACATCAATTGCATTTTAAATTTGAAGCGATTATCAAATCTTGGGAAGCGGTGGTGGTCGGTGGTCTACTCCGCAACGGAGGGAAATAGTAAGTAGAAGTCATTAGATCCGCTTGTTTCTCCAGTGCTCCATACTAAGCATGACAATGTCTGTTAAAAAGCCCTTAACAAGAAATGGCGGTTGTCCAGCGTGTACAGGTGCATTGCGGGAGATTAGACCACTTTTGGATCGTATCAGCGCGAGGGGAAAAAAATTTTGTCACGAGTCACGTTTCATTTTTTGGGTATGGCATGATGCTCGCTCTTCAAGACGCCGGCGACGGAGGACATGGCTTGAATAAGTACCTATGTAAATGTTTCGGGGAAATGAGATACCTGCTGACATGTCACATTAGTTGACCAACGTGATGAATGCAAACAAAAACATTTAGAGTCTCTTTTACTACCTCCTTTTACTTAAGTTTCCAACTGATAGCGTCAATTTTCCGTTCACGAATTAATTCTGCGATGTTACATACAAAATTGGCAGAGAAAGTAAGTACTTTAATCGAGTAATTAAGTAGCTTTTTCCATCTTCATTCATCCTTGCTTGTATCGGCCTTTTCTTGGCTGATTTGATTCAGCCCTGCTCTATAAATAAATATTTTTGCGGTGATTTATTCAAACATGGAAAAAATACGACTTCCCAAAATAGTGCCCCCGCATCAATGTACATCAGCCAAGGCTCTAGACCTCGGGAAATCCGAAAAGGAAACACTTTACGTTCGCCTCCCTTTTCCAGCTCTTGTCTCAATCAGATTTTTTTCCCTTCCTCTTGCCTTTTTTTGTCTGGTACCCATTGTCTGAGCCAGAAAACGAAAGGGTTAGCACTAACTAAGCACAAGAGCTCCCTCACAAATTTATATATCTCTGTGTATGTATGTATACCCTTCCCCGAATTTCTTTTCCTCTATTGCCTCATTTATTATAAAAACTTTGCCACGGTACATTAAGCATCTTAATCGTTTTTCATTTGAGAAATTTTTTTTCTCCTCCCGTTCTTGGCACTGAACGCGGATCCAAACCACCATGAAGAAGAAGCCACCATGAACCGTCTTGACAATGACGATACTACAAAAAATGTGTATAAATATATATCTGGTGATGGTGGGAGCCAAAGTCAACAAAAAAACGCTGTACCATTTCATTCCCAACTGCGAAAAGGGTTCATCCTTCTCTTTTGATTTCATATCATCTGAGAGTAATTTTTAAATAGAAAGCTAAACACGCGCTCTCTTCCCCTGATTAACTTTTCACTTTGATTCCACAGCAGCGAACAAAACAAGGAAAACGGAACATCATTTTCATCCTTGTCATCATCATCATCATCATCATTCCTCACTCTTTACTTATGAGTGAATAAAGAAGAAATCAGAGCGGAAGTGACATCATATCCATTTCCACTTATCTTCCTCTTCTGCTCTGAGGAGAGTGAAGAAAGGTTTGATTATTTTGCCATTTTTACACTTCTCCTGTCGCTCCAAAGGAAGATGTTGATGTTGATGGCTCCAGGAAAATATGATCTGTCTCTATTCATGAGTCAGAAATGAGTTCATGAGCTCCAGCAAGAAAACTTTTTTTCTGCGATGAAATACAAAAATTATGGTTGATTATTTCCGGGAATGGTTGAGTGACTCAATTTTTGTCCAATTCGCAGAATCGCTCTAGCATCGATCCACTCACTCCCCAATAAGATATTTTTTTTCCAACGAAGCATCTGGCCAAAAATTTTATTTTCTGAAGAGTCTCCAATAAAAATCCATTGGATGTGGAGCTACTCATCCCAATCCTAATTCAGAAATATATTCCCCATAGTAAGTTCTATGAATCAAACTGGGGAAAATTCAGGGTAATTTTGTACGACACGCTCAAGGAGTAGTCGTCCTAGTAGTAACGTAACGTATGTAAATGAAGCCTACGGAGTGAAAGCTCTAGCTAGGAGAAAGAGAGGCAATACGAAAATACAATAAAAATGCTTCAATTTGTTCCCTAATCCAGAGATGGAAGACGAAAAAAGTGCGAAAAAGTGTATCCGCTTCCCAACTCAACTCGAACTTCTTGCAGAACCTATTTCCTCTAATGCGACCTGTAAGAGGCCATTTTTTTCTCAAGTTTCTTGCCTCAATTCACCCACACTCACTTTCACACTCACGGCCTCGCATAATGCACACATTTTACGTTTTCGTCTGCCTCCTCCTCCTCCCTCCAAGAAAAAAAGAAGATAGTAAAGTGGCAATATTGCATTCATTATTTTTTACTATCTTTCCAGCATATCGAGTGTAAGCATAAGTCTTCTTTTATATACTTACTTTCCCATATTATCGTGAATTGATTGAGCCAAGTTGAAGAAATAAGGCGGAAAAGGAAGGAAGAAGGGAAATATCGCAGTTTTTTTCCTCCTCTCCACATTTCACTGTCCCTTCGCCAAGATTCATGTTCGCGTTTAGCTAATTTACGGATTCACAAAGCAGCCGGGTAATTACAATTGTATTCTTGTACATTGCTTCCTCTCCTACTCCCTCGTATAATTTTCCAGGGATATCTACTTATGCTGCCCTTCCTGAAAAAAAGATGTGTCCTCTGTACGGAGAAGAGGAAAAAAAAGTTTGGCGGGGACTAGGAACTGTTTTTTTCACTCTGAGATAGTGTAACAACATCATAGTCAGATCGACCAGAGATTCATTTACTCTAAATGGGAGTAATGAGACGGAATTGGCTCCGTAATATAGTGCCAGAGCGAACGAACGCTTTACTACTTCCTTTGAATATAATACCATCATTTCATTCTTCCAAAAGAGCAGACCAGGCCAAGCCATTTCACCAGATGTAGATGTGGGAATGGGAATTGAATATAGTTTGAGCTTTGTGGAGCTTCGCGCGAGAAAGAAAAGGAAAAAATACAATGGAATATAATAATAAAAAGCCAGTCGTTTCTCCACTCTCTCTTCTTCTTCTACTTATACTTACTTCTCGTTCGGCGAGAGGAGTTGTACGGTTTTTACATGAAATTAAAGTGGCGGCGATGCGATGCCGATGCGGAGGAGAGGGAAATGCATGGATGCATAGACACGCTTGTCATGACATCGCATCACTAAAGCTTAATAGGCGACATTAGCCTGAGAAATGAAACGAAACGATGACGCTTTAAAAAGTTCCACTTGAACCGCGGTAAAAAATATCTCTCACTCTCTCACTCTGTGTGTGCGCCAGTATATCGAGGGAAAAGTGAATTTCTATTAAAATGGCTTAGTCTGGCCTCCAATAAACTTCTGAAACAAGAAAGTTTCTTTTTAGTGGTGGTGGTGGTGGTGGGTCCTCCAAACTTTTGTTTTATTTTCGGCATGTAAATATCCCCCGCAAAAAATCAGGGACGCAAGGTGTCTCAAATTTTTCTATTACATTCCTCGATCCATTGTTTTTTGGTCCAATTGTCCCACAGNTTTTTTGGTCCAATTGTCCCACAGTAATAAATCTGATTTTGTTCCTCGTGTCTCAAAAAAGAGATATATTGCGCTCCGAGTTTCCCCATTCATTCAGCGTTTCCACACTCGAGGAGAAGAGAATATTTTATTGGGAGCGAGGAATTGGAATCCTCTGATCCTTGCTTCCCATTTCATTTTCCATTTGGAAGCACACAACATCACCAAAAAAAAATTTTTTTACTGTGGTATAATCCAATATCATTTACTTTCCCCTAGATCATCCAGCTTAATTAACTTAAATTAGCTTTAAAGAGCTTCTACATCTGCAACCCCCACACAATTTCTCCTCGCTGCGAGTTCGTCTGCCATTGTTTTGTGAGATCTGTGGAAGCCTTCTCCCGACTCATTATTTGAGCAGTGCATTACTTACTTACTCACCCACTCGCTCACTTCAGCTCAATTTTTTGTTATTATGAACGGGAGTAGGAAACCAATCCAATGAGATGGAAATGGACACACTTCCTCTCCTCCTGTGTGTCACCCTCACTCTCGCTCGCTCCCTCTCTCCCTCTCGGTTCGATCGAGTGACTCAAAAAATGGTATTTTCACACCAAAAATCCGCCTAATTTTTAAGACACGAGGAGTGTGTGTGATCTTCGAAGTGCAGAGCAGTGTTAATTCACTTTTCCACCAGCATCCATATCCATCCACCACCACCACCATCACCAGCACCACCACAATATGCATACGCGAATGCAACGGATCTCGTCACAAAGGCACAATAAAACTCTGTTTCCAGATTCCCAGAAATGAAGGGAGAGAGCTGGAGAAGGAGATAGAGAAGCCAAACCAGGAAAACCATTATCATTTTGTTCGTATTTCCTCCACACTTCCTCCTTGTTTTTGTCTCGCTGGAAAATTAATTGTAAATGGTGTATAAATTGCCTAGTCTTCTCTCTTCCCTTAATTTTTATTTTCCAGGGTTGTTTTTCTCCGAACTGAACGTACCTACCCCTCTCCTCAAATATATTTCTATTGATACATTCTAAGATTACCTCTGGTTTTTCCCTTTCTCTCTCCCTGTCTCCATTTTCCCTAATTCTCCCCCTAAAATACTACCTATCTTAATTACAAAAATAGAAGCTAAAAACCTACCCTTTTGCTCAATGCTCCCACCAGCAGAATTATTTTCGGGAGTTTCTCTAAGCTAACCACCATTACCATTTGCTTTTGCCACCATTTCAATTCATTCCATTTAGGAGAGCTGCGACAAACTCCTATTATTCTCATCAGATTTCACTTTTACTTAGGCATCCCTCCGCTCCGTGCAGCCTTATAGGAAATAACTAAATTCATTAGTTCTCATCTCAACTCAAGCCCCCAACCACCACCACTACTACCACTACCACCACCACCTTCACTCCATCCTTTTTTCCAGCTTCTTCCACGAACAAGAATATCTCTATATGGGGACCTGACAGCAGCGTGAAAAACAAATCCACTTCGTTTTCATCTTCATCATTAGCTTATCCACGTGACAAACAAAAAGGGAGAAGCCATACACGATCCCCGACAAAGCAACATTTTTCTCCAGCTCACTCATTTGTTGGCTGAACAATGGGGAAAATACGAGAGCGAGCGCACTAATCAACATAATAATAATGTTCATGCGGGAATATGAAACATTACGGTCGCTCATGCCCTTTCAATCCGTATGTTCGCAGGAGGAACAACCAAACTAATTATCCTTTTTTGTCTTCCCATTCTCTCCAAATAAGGCACACACCGAATCCAGTCTAACTTGTACGTGTGTGTGTGTGTGAAATGGAGTACCAAAACAAAGCTCTAGGGTCCATCAGCTCCATCAAACCGAATGCTGACACCAACTTTAGACGGAGAAAAAAGTCTCACCAGGAAAAAGGATTTTTTTCGCAAAGAAAATACCCCGTCACATTTTCTCGCGTTTCCTTTGAACAACAAGGAGTATCATATTACTTTGCATTACACTCTCAAAAACTTCTAATTTCCAGAGAAACAAAAATATTTTACGGGAAATGTGAGATAGTGTACGAGTATGAAGTTTACACACTATTAAGTATTACATGGTGTTACCACTTTGAGTTCAAAACCTCATTCTCCATATCAAAAAAATAAAGCGAATGCTTACATTTCCAAGTGAAATGAAAATTGTTTCAGTAAAACAACAAATTTCTCCTCTCCTCACATTGTTTACTCGCCTCCAGTTTCTTTGTGGAAAGTAAGTGGGAAACAAAAGCAGAAGAAAAATGATGCTGGATTCGATATATCTATCTACAAGTCGTCTATACTTTTGCTAGCTATATTTTCCATGAAATGATGCCTCCTTCTCATATTTCTGTTTAGAGTTGAGCAGCGGTTCTTGGCTGCATTGAATTACACTGCTAACAAGCCTTATTATCTGCACTTATACGGCGAATTTAAAATGCCCCAAAAACTTTCTCAAGTTTGGATTTGTTTGCGAATGGATTTCTCCGGAGGGATGTGCTTACTTTAAGAGAGAACTCAATGTATTTATAAAACAACCAAATGTAACCAAAAGGTCAAGTCTACAAAATTAGACATGATGGTAAAACACCCTTTGCGAATTGTTTTGAAAATAAGTAAGAAGCTACTCTGTGAATGAAAGGTTATTAAAATTGGAGAATGTCAAAATTTCACGCGATGTTGAGGGTTGAAGAATGATGTAAATGCTGGAGTTTGCATCATTTTATGTGGAATAAGTTTGGAGTTGAGCAGCGGTTCTTGGCTGCATTGAATTACAATGCTAACAAGCGTTATTATCTGCACTTATACGGCGAATTTAAAATGCCCCAAAAACTTTCTCAAGTTTGGATTTGTTTGCGAATGGACTTCTCCGGAGGGATGTGCTTACTTTAAGAGAGAACTCAATGTATTTATAAAACAACAAAATGTAACCAAAAGGTCAAGCCTACAAAATTAGACATTGTGGTAAAACACCCTTTGCGAATTGTTTTGAAAATAAATATGAAGCTACTCTGTGAATGAAAGGTTATTAAAATTGGAGAATGTCAAAATTTCACACGATGTTGAGGGTTGAAGAATGATGTAAATGCTGGAGTTTGCATCATTTTATGTGGAATATCAGTCTATTTTTCACTTCTTTAGTATTGGAACATATTTCGAATCACATAATTTTATATTTTACTCAAACAAAACAATAAAGATGAAAAATGATGCACCGTTGTCTGTTACAGAGGACCTGTGTTGATTTCAGACATTTTTTGATGTAAATTTCACATTCAGGTAAGAGATATTTCATCGCCATTTCCGAAAATGAACACATGCAGTATTGAATCAACAACTCAATAATCTCGAACGTTGTCAACCACTACTTACTTATTTGAATTGCTCTTGTGATTCATTTCTAGTGACATGAATATGCTATCCCGAAAAAAAATAATTTCACGGCTAGTGTGTCAGCTCCCCCTTTTCCTGTAATTTCAAATACTACTATGATGTCCGTAATAACTGTCAATTATTCGAGTGTGATTGTCCCAACCCTACTGCAGTGTTTTTTTCTTATTACAATGAGGAACCCAAAACCTTTCCGGGGGTGAGAATCATTGCACCTTTTTCTAATTCGAAACACCTTCCATTATTTCTCCCCTAGCTCACCTTTTCATTCCACTTGAAAATTTCATTGCGCCATGTCGTTTTATGACTCAATCAACCCTGTAGTTGTCCATGTTCCATTTTTATTCATCCCACTACACGAGATTAGTTCATGAAGATAAGCCTAATTGAACTCTATTCTGACCGAGATGGACTTGACTACAACGAAGTTGTGTAGTGCGTAAATACACGACTTGAAATTGTAGGAATCATCATGATGCATTATTTCACTGGTACATAAGTACTTCTTTTTCCAAGATGAACTTGTTCAATCGTCTCGTTCATTCTTATCAAAATTTTTCATCGGGAATTGTTTCCCTCACTATCTCACTCCAGTTGATTGTCCGTGCCCATTTTTAGCTCGCTCCCTTTGATCAGAATGACGTCTTTATTAGGTAACCCATTCGCAGGAAGCAGTGGAGCATGGCCCTACCTCCTCCACAATCTTGGTACTTAAAATGATTTAAATCTTTTATAATTCACCTACACATTTCCCAAATTCACGGACGAATTCTTATAAAGCATGTTTGTTCATGATCATGTAGGATAGTCCTCCTCAGATTAATGACTCTCAGTTTCAAAAAAAAAGTACATTAATATTACCTCATGCATGTCTGTCCTTCAACCGTTCATGCTTCACTCCTATTTATTTACGCTGGAAAGTTGAAATTTCAAACTCCAAAATACTTTTGGCTTGGAAAGTGTCATCACATCAAGTTTCCAAAAAACGGGAATCGTTCCATCAAAACGGATAATGTTACAACTCCACTCAACTGACTGAGGAGGCTTTTCATGGTGTGAAATCCGGGCATTTACTTACCCACTTTGAAATACCATAGATCATCCATCCCATCCCACTCTGATTTTTTTTCTCTCCGCGTCACACTTTGTTAGGCAGCAAAAGAGGCTGGAGCGAGTAAACTATGATGTGTGTTTTTTCAACGCTCATCATAACGCTTGAATGCACCATGTACAGTGTCTAACATGATGATAATGATAGTTTGTTGATTGCCTGTAAAAAAGAACTCGAAACTTTTCAAGGCTACTACTACTACGTATCTCCGAGTCTCTACTTACTTATGTATGTGGTGCTCACGCTCGCGAGGGAAGAGTTTAGGGCAACCTCTCTTTTTTTATCTTTGATCATGCAGTAATATTTCTCTAGAGCCCTTAATTCCCCCTGACTTGATTCATCTCCCTTGCACTTCTTTTTCCTCCGGTTTAAGCAAAAAACTTGATCAGATTTCAAAAAAGGGAAAAAAGTTTGTTCGAAGCTTAACTCTAAACTCGACTTATCTATCCTTTCTAATCATTGTAAAATGCAATAAAAAATCCTCCCATCCCATCCCTTCGCTCTCCTGAGCTCCATGATACACCGAAGGGAGAAGAGGAAGAAGACAAAGGGAAAAGTATTAAGACAGGCAGAGCCAGCTGTTTCTGATTTAAAGTGGAGGCGAAAATTCACTCACTCACTCACATTACATTCGATTTCGAGCGAAACATGTGTAAAGCATCACAGGCAATTTTCTCAAGTCAAGTTGACTTCACTGTGTGAGAAATAAGTAAATAGGGAATGAGGAGGAATGTATAATTTGGGAGAAGTGAGAGGGGCTCCTTTGTATGGAAGAAGTCCCTCCTGTGATGGCTCACCCACCCCTGGAAAAACGCAACGGTTCGGTGCGGTGCAGAACATCACAATTCTACACGAGTTCAAAAACTGGAGAAATTAGAATTACACATGCAGTAGACACCACTTCAACTTTAAGACCATCGCATCACATCACAACCCATGAATCTCGAGAACCGTGCAGAGCGATAGGAAAAAAGTTGATGATAGGAGAGGATGGGATTGGATTGGATCGGATGAGATGTGATGTGATGCACCAGACAGAATTTGTTATACAAAACAAAAAGATATTCAAAAGAGATATTAAACATGTTTAGTTTCATTTCATCAAATGGGATCAAGATCAGCGGGAATTCTCTCACAAAAAAAACTTTCATCAAGAAGACTTCACAGCAGAGATTTTCCACGACGAATTTTAGCTGTCGGTCTATGAAATCAGGATGCAAAGTGGAGAAAAATCTTTGTGATTTCTCCCCCTTCCTTTAAAAATATCCCCCTCAGCTATTCATCGAGGTAAGAGGAGAATTAGGTTTGTGCATGTATCACGCTTCAGATAAATACAATGCTAATATATATATATGTATTTGTAAAAAGGGGACTGTATTACATAAATTACACGTAAATACTGTTGCTGCCATAAATAACAGCGTGCATAAGCAACATGTTTTGTGAAAACCGATTCACAATTTGCTGACTCAAGTCCGGGACTTAGTCAATAGATGTTGTTTAATTTGCAAACTAGGTACTTGAGAATAAGTTTGCAAACTTCATAAAGAACCTAAAACAGAAGACTTCGGATAACAATTATGAATCATGACACACGACATGATAACAATAAGTACCTCGTGTACTTTCCAACGAGAAGGGTTGTTCAGCTTCGCCCTTTATTGTGATATTTTGGTTTGTGGGGACGCATCCCAAGCTCTAATTACCTTCTTTTGATAGCATCATCATCCCTTTTACCAGTATAAATTTGAATCTCTGCGTATCCGTGCATCCACCTTCGTTTCCAGTAATTACCTTTTCTCACTTGACGTATTTATTTCATTTTCGTGCTGATGCTCGTTCAATATGGGGAGACCAAAGGAGGAGTATAATACGCATCAGTATTCTCTCACCCAGGACTGAGTTATCATATACATCATCATCTGCAACGTCATCACATCACCATTTCATAATCTAAAGCCATTCATCATTCCCTCCTCACTGCATCCTTTGAATCGTGTTTCCTGTCCCCCAGCTCTGTATCCCCAACCCAACCCAAGCCAATATCCTCTGATTTTTTATTTCCTATCAACAGATTAGTCAACTCTAATTATTATGCAATAGAGAATGACTACATTGTGCTGGGATGCTGGGAAGAGAAAGGAAGCTTCCACATGCAATTCCTGTCCTCCACCTCCTGTTCCGTTCCTCTTGCTCTTCTCTTTTGTCATCAGATTATTGCTCGAGATTGCGACCAACAAGTACAACACCCACCTCAAACTTCTCCACTACCGCAGCAACGCGGCTATCGCACCGAAACAACTTCTGTGCTCTAGTGAGTAAAGTAGTTAGTTTGTAGCGTGGCATCATCATCATCATATCATCATCATCATCAAACTGAAAAACTCATCTCATTCATTTCATCAGATAACAAGTGACACTTTTTCGAAAGAGGAGTTGGATCTCCACTTGAGACAGCAGTGAGCGAGCGACAACGACTCTTGCCTACTAACCAAACCAATCCAACCCCGCAAACATTTTCATAACAAAAACAATGTAATGTAGCGTGAATGAATTTTCATCATAAAAACGAAACACGATGGCAACCGCCCAAAAAAGCAAGCCTCTTCAGATAGCAGGATTTACATAGTAGGCACTGGAAAAAGCGACGACTCACATTTCCGTTCTCATTCATCAGTATCTCATCATCATGAACAAATGTACGTAGATAGATACCAGAAAGCCGTATCACAGAGAATAATGGAGTTTTGGCTAAAAAGTCTTAGGTCTCGCCGGTACTTTCGGTGTCTGAAAAAATTCAGGGAAATGTAAAAGATTGAAATCGGGATTGGAGTGGAGCAGGACACCTCTCTACTTTTGTTCATTCATAAAAATGTGAGAAGAGAGAAATCAATAGAGAAATAGGAAAAAGACGAGCTATTAGGAATTCACGACTCACCTCAGCTCTGCCACCTTCAACTCTGGCTTGCAGCCTGCCTGTGCTCAACCTGAACGTGTTATACACAAACAACATTTGTAACGTCACTTTTTTTCATCCTATCCTATTTTCTGTTTCATACTCTCCTCCTGCTGATATTATTAGCTTAATATTGTGTATTTTTTTTCTCTTAAAAAGGCAACATTTTTTCCACCGCTGAGAAGAGAGGAGAGGGAAAAAAGTCAATACGGCTAAAATGTGAAGTGACAGCAAGAGAAGAGGAAAAACATGATAGGACATGGCAAGTTTCAAAAGGGAAGACGGGAAAAGCAGCAGGAAAGCAATCTAGGAAGAAAAATCTCATGGGGTGATACGGAAAAAAATGCCAGACTTGAAGGAGGAATCACAGATGAAAAAAGGAATATGAAAATTGTTTATGGGAGGCAGCACACAACGAAAACTATCGTAATGTGCATGATATTGCCAAGTAAACAGAGCACAGTGAAGTGGTTCCTTCTTGTATGAGCTCCAACACTGGAGACATAAATGTCGAGGAGTTAAGGGGATCAATGTAACGCCACAAGGAGCCATGTACAATCTGACGGGGTATGTACACAAGGTGAACATCCACTTATCAGTTTCGTTACCATGCGGATTGTGGGTTCGTCCAAAGGACAATCATTTCAACCCAGGACGACGTTGTGGATTCACACGATGTGCGTCACCAAATCAGCAATAATCAACTCGCTCTTCATGATGCAACAAAACCAAACCAACGTATCGACTTGAGGCTCAAGGAAAAACAGCAACAATACGTTTAGGTTCTGTCGAGCCAAAAAGAAAATCTTGGAGACAGGGGTAGGCTTGAACGTATCATGATGAATTCCAGGAGAAGATATAGGGATTGCAAAACTGGGGAAAATGAAAGGGTGCTGCTGCATATCACGACGCTCGCAGATAATAAATTCTAGCTGCTACTTTTTATCTCTTGAAATGTGGTTGACGAAAGCTTCACTATCAATATCCGTCTTCGAGGAAGTTAATAATAGCACGGGAACGCACCAATCCCTAGATGAAGTAGTGTTCATGTCAAGTGGAAAACGATAGGAAGTAAGTAGAAGTGCATTTGGTTTTGCCATGACTCGCTCCATTTTTCGCCTTTATTTTCTTTCATTTTCCTCTAGGACTTATGCGTAAAAATGAGTTGTGATTTGGGTGATGATTGTGTTGGTGAGTGAACAAGTTCTCACATTTTCTCCATCTGAAAAAATTAGGGGCATTTTGTTAGCTTTACAATTAGCTTTGTAGCTTTACTCGGAGGGGGGTTGGAGTTACAGCTGAACCCATAAATAAAACTACATCATTTCTAATTAGTTACAACAAACGTCAAGCGAGTAGAAAAAAAGCAAAACAGTCATTAGGGGCTACTGACTACTGACGGGGTGATGAGGAGGAGGATGATGTTGTTGTTGATGATGATCATCATCATCATCATCATGATCCTCGTCTCCATGATCATAATGAAGTTTGTTCACTGAATGAAAATGCCCCCGTAAGAGTCAGAGTGGAGTGGAGTGGAACCTCGAAGGGTGATGAAGAATTGTGATGATGTGTTATCCAAAAAGATTCACCCTTTCCCAAAGAAAATTTATTTTGTGGATGTGGATATGTATCCATCTGGAATATGGAATTTCAGTAAAAACTCGAATGTTTCCCTTGTTGGGGCTAAAAGTGTTGTGTTCCCTCTCTCCCTCCAAAATAAATACACTGCGATCGCCAGCCTTTTACAAGTTGAAGTTGGAGGCGAAAGAACCACATTTTTTTGGAAGACGACCATGGTGGTATTTAAAACACGGAATGAAAATGAATCTTAATGAAATGAACAAACTATAAAATGTGCGGAGCAGCGGCTCGTGTTGCGCTCCCTTGACACTTCCAGATAAAGTATTCTACGTATGCTGCGGAGGAGAAGAAAATCCGGGAATCCTGAGTTCGTTTTCATAAAAACGAAAAAAAAGACTCTCCGTGAGCAGTAGTATCTAGTAGGCTAGGGCTTCATAATGTAAACTAATTGACTCTTCCCATCATTCAGACTCAAGATAACCAACTTAATTTTTCTAACTACTTTTTTTCATTGCATCCCTAACCCTACAAGAAATTAAAGCTTGTATCCGACTGCTAGCCCTTTTCTTAATTTTGTTTTCTGTTCATTTCTCAGGATTAAAGTTAAGACCTTACATAGGGCGGAGGAAATGGGGAGAAGACGGAAAAACTAATTCCTGATCTTCTTGGTTGGTCCCACTCCTCTAATTATAAATGTACATGCGTATATTTTTTTTCTTCAACTCCTGCAATCAGTAATTAGTAATTCGCATTAGGTTCTTCAGTATCTTCTGAGTTTCTTTCCGCCTTCCACTTTACGTACTCAGAAAGGGTAAATAAGGGAGCAAGCAGAGGATCTTTTACTTTACTTGTACAACTCTGCGAATGTATTCAACCAGAAGAGACAGCAACAGCTCATTACGAGAGATAAGAAATCAAGTCAACACATTTAAGTACATTAAGCCAGCAAAAAGAAATACTTTTTTTCACTCTAAATTCAAACTTGAGCATATGTACTTTTACATTTAAAAGTTTATGCTGCAAAATGAGTACACATGCAGTGAGTAACTTGGGTGGCTGAAACATGAATGAGCAATCGTGTTCTTGGAATAAGAAATTTTCTGCATCAACCCGTGCAATCTTGGATAACTCATTCGACTCAGATCCAGGACATTTTTTTATGAAACAGAAGAATAATTTAGCACACACTCGCTCAAGGAAAACTGTTTTGTACAATGTGAAAATGAACCTTGTTTCCATGAGAGCGCACCATCATTATGATTATTAGTTTTAATAAACTTGTATTTTCACGTCAGCTTTATCATCACAGCTAAAACGTTATTTAATAGAGAGGAGAAAAAAGAACATTCTTGTCCTTACATAGATACTTACCTAAGGCCATTATTCTGTTGTTTCATTTTTCAAAATGAAAGACTTCCACTGTTAATGGCACTGACGCTGGAAGGCGAGCTTTGCGCTTGGTGGAAGGAATGAAACACAATGGGATGTAATATTCGGGATCCCAGCTCAAACCACCATTTCATGCACTTAGCATTGCACAGAAAAAAAGTGATAATTTACCATATTCAGTTTTTATAATGGATTCCTTTAAACGTTAATTATTTTGTTATCGCAACAACAACCACTTTCTTGTCCTTTAAGATGACTCAAAGGAGCGACGACTCAAGTCGGAGCAATAAAGACACAGAGTTTCTTTAATGGATTCATTTAATGCTCGTTCATATCTGCAGCAGTCACTTTATGATAATTTCATTTACTCCTGTGATTTAAAAAAAATACATAAGTATTCTGGCATTTTCAACCAGTGCATCCACCCTTCGGTATTCATTTCATCGGGGATGCGTGGAAGCAAGCAATTGACTCATCAAAAAGACACTGGGATATTGTACAACAGATTTAATGAAAGTGAGTACATATCTCTCTTTATGTGCGTAATCCTTTGCCTATGCTCAACTCATCCTAGTACCATTTGCCTTGCCTGTTTGATTAATGTTCTGTATTTATTACCTTTTTTCCCTGAGAGCATCGCTGTTTATCTCTCGCATCCCCCTTTTCTGATTTGACTTAATGGAGTGAATCCATTTCATCCCTTGAATTTATTGATGGATCAGCAAAAAACGTGGGGAGAAAATGGACAGAGGTTGTTGCTAATGCTCATGCTAGTTCAAATAAAAATCTCGGGGTGGGAACGGTGAACTGAGTTGCTGATGTATGGAAACTCATCTTCTCCACCTCTCAAAAGAACCAGAATGAAAACACCAACTTGCTAACTGCTACTACTAACTATTTATGTACATTCTTTGCTTAAGTTGTTGCATTAGCTCAATATACCTCAATAACATGGGGCGTGGAACAGTATCTTCAAGTTGTGCATTTGATTTTGTCGGATTTTACTAATTTGCGTGCATGAATAGAGCTTACGTAAACTGCCAATAAAAACATAATTACTTTGCTATCTCATCAAGAATCATGTCATGCATCTATATTACTATAAATTGCTGGAAATACTTATGTATGAATCCTCACGAAGTGCTCATTGTGGTGCATCCCCTACATGGGGTAATTTTATTCATGGAATAATTGTGGATTGCTTGATGACATCAGATATCATGAAAATTTGTTTCGCGCATAATCAAAAACCCAAAGAGATGAGCCAGCTCTCACTTTTTCATGATCAAATTATTCGGCCTGTTTGTAGGAATAGAATGAGAACGACTGGAATCAGAGTAAAATAATGAGGTGACATGGTAATGCGATAGCATGACAATTTTACTTTAGTGGAAGATGGTTCTATTTCAAAAAAGGCAGATTGAGGTTTCACGATAACTTTATCAAAATATAGCACAACCCTCCCAGAGTAAATCTTGTAGGAGAAGTGATTTGGAAAATTTTTGCATGAAACCTAATGCTCGACATGCATTTGTATGGGATTTTCATGTAAAACGTCAGAATTTCCAATTTGGGAAAATGAAGATATCGCGTAACTGAGCAAAGACTTTGTTAAGGAAAGAACGTGGAAAAAAGTGGATCATGTTTCTCTAACAAAATGACTGAATGAACGCCATCAGGGAAGAACAGGGAGACGAACACCCGCCCGTTTTTTCCATTTGAATCTGAAGGGATGGAAATGAATTTTAAATGGCTTGGCATTTATTTTTTTGCCAAGATATGATATCCGTTATCGTTGGAGCTAGAGATAGTTCTTGATTTACTGAGGAGAGAATCGAATGGAAAAAAAACTTGATTGTTTTTTGCATTCCTCTGTAAAGATAATAAATTTTAATGCGAATGTGGAATCACCATTTCCCATATCGTTTATACAGAAATAAAAGCGAAGGCGCGCGGTTTAAGGGAAGATATAAAAATGCAGGTATTAAAGCTGGAGGATGGAGAAGAGAATGGTGGTTGGTGGTGGTGTGGTCATAAATGGACGTGATGGGACATTTTATATCTTCCCATTCTTTTACTGCCAGTTTCCCTCTTTTATAGGTTTCCTATGCAGTGTGTGCATTTTTCTTCTCCTCCTCGGGAATAATTTGCTTTTGCTTGTTGGTTTTCTAGTTCATTGCGAAAAAACACAAAGGGCATGACAAGAAAGGGGACGAATTGCTGGTGGAACGAGCAGGAAGTTTGAAGGGCATGGGGGAGAAGAATGATCTGTTTACCGAACATCATACGGTTTTCGGCAGGGAATATATGGGGGAAATTGATAACTCCATTTTACGACTTCTGGAGATGAAACATAAAACGTGTGGGAAAAGTGAAGCCAATCAATTTACGAGATCAGAAATCCCGCTCGCAAAAAAGTGGAGGATGGGGGGAAGACAAGGAGAGGAAACGTAGAACATTGGGCACAATATATTATTCCTTGTTTTTTGTTTCCATGTTTCCCTTCAGACCGTAAATCAAGGGGGCTGATGTGGATTTGGATGCTTTCCCATGCGAACGGAGAAGAATTATGAGGAGAGGAGAGTGGAAAAAAATGATTGATTTCCGGTGAGACAAACGGCGGCAGACATTGCGAAAGACATGGTTATGGTCACGATGTGCTCCGCTAGTCAAAAATTGTCACTTCTCGCAATCCGCCACACACTCCCAACGGAATGATGAGCACGTAAAGAAGGACGAGTTCTTTCGGTATCTCTATTCCACAAGAGGAACGAACACTCTTGATTCGATGAGCTGAGAGTGTGTGAGTGAGAAGCAACGAGCGGTAAGTGACCAACAAACTGAGGAGCGTAATAGCGCTATTCCGATGGAACGTGCCGTTATCATAGTGCTCCATGATTAAATCATATTTCCAAAGACTTATAGATATCGTTATTGAAGCATAAACTACTTCATTCCATCAAAGCAAATGGGTAGAAGAACCAACAAGTACTTCTCGAGCGTTGACCACTGAGCGAGAAAAAAATGTGGGAGCATGTGTATACTTATATATATGTACACGAAGTAAACACGAGATTGAGATTGAAAGCTATTTGCTCGGAGGAGAACGATCCGTGTAAAACCTGGTGGCGTGGCGTGCTGATACAGCAACTCACATTCCAGAAAACTGTCTGAAGGGACATCGTCGGAAAAAAAGATTTAAGTGATGGAGTGGGAAAAGGCTAGCGATGGCAATGTTTTAGCAATATCCGGGAAAATGAGTCGACTCAAAGCGAAGGATTTTTGCTGGTGTGCTCCTATGAAAGACGAAGTAGTGTGCACTGAATCGTAGGCAAAGCACATCACGAGTTGGAGTCGAGTTCTGCTGCACTTTTTACTTCTCATTGCATCACAATTGGCGACAGGAAATGAGGGAAAACTTGGGGAAACGAGATGATATTTGGTTAGCTCATCAAAACAAACCAAAAAACCGCATTAGATTATGGCTGGCAATGTGATGTGATGCAGGACGCTGTTAAGCATTAAACAAAACAGTAAAGGAAAATGATTGGAAAAGATGACTCCACGAGGAGGCGAATGAATGCATGTCCACCCATTATTCTCTCTGGCAGGGGTGGCGGTGGTGGTAGCGGTGGTGCTGGGTGAAAGCAGTAATCATATCCATAATAACAAAGCAGTCAGTCTGGAGCTCTAATCCGGATTGAAGCGCAAGATGGAAACTGATTAACTGTACAGAGTAGCATGAGAGCGTGTGGGAAAAGCAACGATGAAGCTTATTTCTTTCTTTCTTATCTGCAAGATCTAACAGAAGAGGAGCGTGTTCATGGTTGCGTCATGTCTGCGATCTCTTGGAAAAAAAGCACCGAGAGGGAAAAAAGTGATCATCTTCATTGCCTCATGAACTCTGACGATGAAAGTGGTATCCATAAAAGTTGGACACGGACACTAATGCAATTTTACGATTTTTTCTGCACTTTCCTCAACTCCAAGAACTAAACATCATCGTCCGGTGGTGAGTGAGAGATTACCAGGATTTATCGTGACTAGGATATTTCCAAGCAACCATTAAATCTTTGGCTGGTGGTATTTGGCCTCTGCTGCAAGTAAAAACACAAAAAAAAAAATAAATTTCCTCTGTATAGGACGAAACATCCAAAGGAAGTATTTCTGTACACGATACAAACGGGGTGCGCATCATGCACACCTGCATTCTGCTCCGGAAACGTTCCCTTGCTCTCTCCGTGCTGCGTTAAAATTGCAAGAAGAAATAAAAGACGAGTTTACTGTACATTTGTGATATGATGTGATGTGGTGTACAGTTGATTTTCAATGATACGCTTATCTTGCAAAAAAAATGATGCTCCCAAGTTTTATAGAAAGAAAATGTTTTGTTGCGCGTTTTTATTGCGGATAAAGCAATAAAAATGGAACCGAATGTCCTGCTGGTTGCTGCTGCGTATCTGCGGATGTATGTGCATCTGGGTGGGTGAAATGCGTGCTCACCGCGTACTCTTATTTTCTCCTCTGTGGTTGCTTATTTCGGTGTGTTCTGTGCTCCCGTCCGAGTATTAAAACTCATCCAGATATTGCATCCGATGGGATTGAGACATTTTATGGGAGATGGAAAGTTAAGTTGCACTACCACGAAGTAATCTCCAAAAAAAAGAGATCATTTGCTGCCCTTTGCTTCCTCGTCATAATGACAAGTGCATTTTGTTCAGGTCATTGAAGCACTTCAAGTGAAGTAAAATAATTATCTACAGCTCCCAGGATTTATTGTCATTTCTGGTCGTTTCATTCAGCGAAGGTTTGAAGCCTCAGATGAGGTTGCAAAATTCAATGCAGTCCAATGAAAATCTTCACATCGTAATTTGTAAGGGATTTGGCAAGAATAAAACAACGACATTCTTTCATTCCTCCCGTGCCATGAAGAATGACGCATGTGTGATGTCGCCATGGTTCAAGAAAGAGGGTGTTCTTCATCACGTAAAATTCGAACATTATGCATCAAATGAGCTAACTGAGTGACTCATTGACTATAGTTCAGTTCAAATGCTTACTTTTCGCAGAAAAAATTCCTTAGGATTTGGAATCCTCCTTAATTGCATTCGCAACATAGTTAATGGCATTCATTTCATGATGAAAATGGCAAAATACCTTGTCAATTTCAACTTCTTCCCAAGCGTAACCCAATTCCCAATTCACTGTAACATAGCCAAAAGATTATAAAATAATCGCTGATATACTATTTCAGTAATGAAACCTCTTGGGAAACAATCTAACATTTTATCCTGTTCAAAATTACGATGTAAGCTCTAGTGTACTTAATATTATTTAAAGCCCATGCTCCTCACCCAAACTAAAGACTTAAGAAATTTTACAAAAAAAATATATAGCTCTAATTGCACGCAAGTACGACCAAACTTACGAATCAAACAATTCATTTGAACGCTCACTCTTAAGCTTTTAATATCCCGCGTTCGACTGTCGTCTCACAGTCGATGTCAACTTTCGGAAATCTGACTCGAGCGTAAACAATGAGCACTTGCTCACACAAAGAGAATTACAATATTACGCAATCAATCTAAATCAGCGAACTTCACAACTACAACTACGCAGCATTTATTTAATCCATCCAGCTACTGGAAATCTCAGTGTGAGCTTAAAGAGAACGCTCCTCCACGGCATGCAACCAAAACCATGAGAGAAAGGAAAAAAGCACAGCACAGGCTTTAATTGTACATGTCGTGGCGGAGTTGTTTTGTTCGTGGATATTTGATCTTGAGACAAGAAAACGACTTTTCAACACAAGCAAGCAAACATTCCTTATCCATTTCATGACAAAGTTAAATGAAAAGCTGCTGTAAATGCTTGCTTGTTCACAACCCAGACTCAGAGAGAAAAGTTTCATTTTTAACACAAACAGTGAGACTTAGCGCGTCAGCAGTGAAACGTAAGCAAGAAACATTGGAACGCAAATCCTCGAAAGAAAGGAATCTGTTGATTTTTGTCGATTTCAAAATGACGGAAATGAGGAACGTGTGGAGCATATGTGTGAACTTGATGTCATGTCTAGAAGGTCTGATTCGTGATCCCCAAGACAAAAGTGCTGAACCTGCATGTCTTATCGGGAGCTTAAAGATTCTTCGAAGAGTGAATTTACATGCGTCTTTCAAAGCTCAGAACTTTGGACTCAACCCTTCCCTCCAAGACCACCAGAAGCAACTACACAAGTACAACGACAACAACAGCAGAGTAGCGGCAGCCGCACAGAACTTTATTGTCTTCAGTATTCCAAAATCTTGGTAATTTTTCCGCATTTCCTTCTTCGTATTTTTCCACCGTCTCAATCCTCCTAAATCTGCCAAGAACTTCCCAATTTCCCCATCATTTCCCATTTACTTCTCTTTGTCCATGAACCTCCCTTTCTAATTTCCTCCACAGTACTCTAGTAAAATTTCTAGCAATTACATGCATTACAACAAATGGGACTACGACAGTACTGGGAATAGTAAAATGTGTGGAGTATTCCCTTCCCTTTTTCTTCTTCCTCTCCCTTGAAGGAAGTTCTTTTTCCTCATTAAACTTTACTTTCTCTTCCCCGCTGTCGAACTGAACTCTCAGTCTAATAGCTCCATGATCATGACCATGCATTACTCTGTCCAATATATCACATGTCAAGCATAACAAAAATAAGGTAGCGCTCCTAGAAAGAAAGGAGGTGTTTCCACTGTATTCCATCGGTCGTCTCTCCATCCAGCATCCAACTTTTAGAACTCTCTTCATTCATTCATTCACAATCAAACTCCCCATCCGTATCTATTGGCTTGTGCGTATCCAAACTCGCATCAGACTACATTAGGGACGACAAAGACGTTGGATCTACGAAAAAACGTGGAACGTTGATATGCACTGATGAAGGGCTGGTTCTGAGCTCAGAACAGGGGTAAAGTGTCATTTAGACGAATAATTGATGGGAGATCTTTCCCAAAAAAAATCGTGGAGAATCTTAGTAGCGTTTCGAATAGCAAAAAACGATTTCTTGTTTGTCCCTCCAGACCTCACTTTCTCTTTACTCAGACTCTACTCCGGAGAGAAAGTGAGTTACCTAGTTGAGTGCTATTAGTTCTATTTTAAATCTTTTTCTTGTGTCCTGCATTCCCCACAAAGTTTCTTTGTTTCCTTCTCGATTTCTTCTCCATCTTGCGTTGAATCAGAATGGGTGGTCGGTGAGCTGTGCCTAGTTATACATACCCGCCATCTCCAGTCACTCATCCAGCTTAACCCGCAACTTTCCGAAGGAGACTCTGTCCCAAAAAATATTTCCCCTTTAAAGGAAAACACTCAAGTTAAAGTTGAAAAGTGTCTATAGTAAATTCCTAATGGAAACTTTCCATTTCTCCTGATCTCCGTCGTCATCGTCGTAAAAGAAACTTTTCCCTGGTGCGTACTAACAGAAAGGTTCAAGACAAGAACTTTTTTTTCGAAAATAAGGAATCTATTCCTCAGTTCTCCCACTTTCACAGTATCTGCTCATGACTTGGAAGAAAAGTAAGGGATTAAGTACGTTGGAAGTAAAAGAATGAGTTGTTTCCTCCATCCAACATAAAAATAGCAGTTCCTCATACGTACAAAAAGTGGAAGTTTTTTTTGTGGTGCCCACCTTCACATTATTTTTTAACCCCAACCGCTTTACCCAATCTCGTGCTTCCCCTGTCTCGCGCATTAGTCCACGCCGCAATAAAGATTTTCCCGGAGAAGGGAAGTTGGAACATGGGTTGAGACTTTTTTAAACAATTTTTTCCTTCCTTAAAAAATTCACAAAAAACGAGGAATTCGATAATAGCAGTAGTACTGGATAACTTTCAGGCAAAACTATTCCATCAGAAAAAAAACCCTACGATACTTTCGCTCACTCAACGTACATCCCCGGTGCTGTGGCAACGCCATGATGCCTCCTCATTCATAAGCCGTTGAATAAAACAACCATGAAATCGCATATTTGCCCATCTGAAAGGACTGGAAAAATGACAATATTTATGTATTTCAAGAGCTTTCTTATATATCTGGAAGTACTTGCCACCCTTCTTCGACCATTATTGTTTCACAAATTTCGAACATACAACACGCGTTGCGGTTCCATCTATCTATATGCGTTCTATACACGACATTGCAAGAATTTTTTGCCCATTCTATACGAAAATGCCCTTATTTTTTAACTCGAGGCAATGCTGAGTCCCCAACAAATATACATTTTATCCGACATTGTTTGTATCTTAGTTTCTCTTTACTTTCTCCTACTCCATGAAACAAGATCAACTTAATCACAACGAATGAGTCAGCACAAACTCTGGAAAGTGGGAAATCTCTGCCACACTTCACCAACTCTATATCCTCCTACTTTGGCGGGAGAGAGAGAGAGAGGAAAGCATCATCGTCATCCTCATCATTGCTATTATTACATAATATCTCTGTCTACAGGCTTTGGATGCTCGCTGGAAGGGTGGAAAGTAGATAATATGACGAATCAGGGGAAGATTTTCCTCTGTGTTTTTTTAGCCGGAGGAGCGAATGGAGAAAAAACATTTTCACATCAAATGCGTTCGCTTTTTTTGGATGATTGTTCTCTCTTATTTTGGGTAAGAGGCTTAGGGTAAGTAAATAGAATGGAAATGGGATGCCTCAATCCACAAAAAATCCTCCTCTCCTTAATGTCCCTCTTCACGAGAAATAACTTACAGTTTTTACGCATTTTACTGGAATTGAGTGTGTTTACGAGTTCATATTACCGTGGTAAAGTGTTGCCATTCCTGTCTTCCTCTAATGAATGGGAGATATTTTTGTGCTGAAGCTAGAGTCGGAGCAATCCTAGATCGTTCTTTTCTATCAAGTGTATTTTTCCAGGGATCCAAGGTATCTCACTTTTATGAGCCCAGTCAAATAAAAAACTTCAATGAATTTGAATATTACATTGGCCCGAGCCGAGATAAAGAAAAAAAAGGAAATCAATGTGGATTATGGTGGATATCGATATGTATCACTCCCGTTCCTTCCCCCTCATTTCCATAACAATATTCATTTAAAATTCAAAAGTTCATTGGAACGCGAAGAAAGTTGAGTCGGGTGTACGCCTCATTCATTGGCCTCCTGTAGGGATGCTTTACTTAAAGGGAATGGGGATTGGTAGTGACACGCATCGTTTCTAAAACGATTTGCTTGATGCGATTGGGAATGCGAGTCTACAAAATTGACTTTAATATTGTTGCCAATTTCAGTTGCTTGATTTAAGCAGGCTACGTTCGTACAATACCAGTTGAGATGATTTGGAGCGAGCCGATATGAGGGAGTCTGAAACGCTCATTTTTTTAAAATCTGCAAGAAAAAATTTCCCGGTCTAGGTTCTTCACTTTTTTAAGCTGATCCTTAAGAGAAAACTAGTTAACCACGCTTCCTTCTTCGTTATGAAAAGCTGTGTTTCTACTAGTGGTGGTAAGCGGTGTAACTTTCATCCGCGATCTTATTCTATCCCAGTTCATTGTTTTGGGGAAAAAAGTGTAGAATGAGCGAGTGAATGAATGAACTACGGCCCGGTCCGCTCTTGTTCTCGTCCCCACCACCACATTTTGAAGAGTAAAGTTCTGAATTGGTATACTTACTCCACCACTTCATTCACACTATATTTTCCCCTGCTTGTTGAAATCGAACATGAAATCGAAAGTGTTTTCAAGATACTGGAAGAATATGTAAATGGCGATATAAAGAAGCGGAAAGGAGCTACTGGATGCAATGCATTGTGCCGTACGAGGATTCTCTCCCGGAGAGAAATTGGAAAATTGCATGAGCAAGGTTAATCCCAGAAGACCACTAAAGAGACTATCCTGACAAGTGTAACAATGCATGTGTGAACGAACCAGGAGGTGTAGATTGGAATCTGAGGTGCCTCAGAGGAAGTTTTTGCAGTCAAATTTCATCGATCTATGTACGTTCTCATTTCGGCGTTAGCCCATCCATGCCCATATTTTTTTGGGGGAGAACGGTCCGACCGGAAAGAGAAGAGAGGAAAGAGATACTATTACTAACTTGACTTGGGTGGATGATGTTGCAGTTGTGGCTTATGATTATAGATAAGGGTTTAGCATCAACATCATCATCATCATCATCCTCTCCCACTTTATTATGAAGTGGAAATGATACCACCAAAGAAGATTCCTTCCCTGGGCTTGGTCATGTACTTTTGCCTTGAAGTCAAAACCCCCACAGTAAATAACAACAACAACAACAATAGCAGCAGCAGCAGCAAACACCACCAAAACACATATACGGGGAAACAATGTCCAACCATTATCGTAATAATCATAATAAGAATAATACTCTTTCATTTGTAGTAAATGCACTGAAAGAAACCAAAAAGAGCGTTGCCTCCTTACATAACTTTTTATTTAAGAATGCGATACTCATACTCATACTGCCAACACTTTCCATGACCTCACTTCATACCATGTCATATCATATCGCTTGATTCTTAAACTGTCAAGGAGATGCATTCAAGTCAGTAAGCATAGCAACGTCCTCTTGTGCCAAGAGCACAGAAGTAAAAGTGGATGCTGCAACATACACTTCTTTTTATCAAGATTCAAAATGAGAGAAATCTCTGTTGAAACCAGAACTTATGCTCAATTTTCTTTTCGTTTCGGTAATGGACTTTACTTATTCAAGATAGTAATCTTATTACCCTGGTTTGGTTTTTTATCCGGGGAAAAAGATGATGATGGTATGGTATAAGTACTATATAACGTTCACTCGCCGTTCTGACGACATGGCAACAAAAGGAGCATTCTTTCTTCCCCGCAGAGGGTGGTCACCGATGATGCACCCCAAACACAGTATTGAAGTACCTTATAGCATTTTTTTCCTGGAGAATCCTCTTTATTTTTTCCTTCCTCTCTCACAACGTATAAAGCTTGAGTGGGAAAGGAAGTTAATTCAAGCCACTTATTTCCTTCTTCTCATTCACCTTTTCATTTTTTTCAATTGAAGATAATGGATGAATGGGCGGAACGGCGAGGAATGGATACCACTCATGTACTGAGTATGTACGGTGATTTTTCACTTGAAGCAGGATTATGGATTAGGATTTCTACCCCAAAGGCAGAAAATAAGCTCCCGAGATTCTTTCTCCTCTTCCCTGAGCCTTAATCATGTATCGAAGTGATGAGAAAAGAAAAGGTTGTGACGTCTCATCATTTTCTCGGTCCACTTGCAATTTCCTCATTTCATCGTCCCTCCCCCGTTACCACGGGTGCATCACATCAAGTATAATAATGGCATTAAAAAGAGTCAACGAGTCGTGTCGTGACCCTTTCTAAGCCACTGCTCCATTATAACCAACAGCAGCAACATTAAAAACTTATGTGCACGGAGCACACTTTCTACAGAAGAAAAAAGCTTTCTTCCCCTGGACACGTAAAAAGGAATCATTATCATCCCCTTCCACATTTATTTTTAAGACCTGAAAGGGAAAATGTGAAAGTTCTAAGGTTTTTTTTCTTCCTTCTTCGCCTTTTCAAATGGATGGATGGGTATTACATTACGTTTCATTATACCATTTTATTATCACTCCGAGAGTGGAGGAGGAGGAGGGAGAGAGTCTTGTCATGCCATGGGCCAGCGACTGACGTGAATGACCGATGTATCTTAACAAAAGGGGGTAATATGATCTCCAGTGTTCAATCCTCTCCTCTCGCATCATTAAAAAACCTCTCCTTCTTTCAGGGGAAGATGTAATAGGAATCCATGCAATGCAATAATAATAATGAAAAAATGTGCTTCTTCAATAGAACATACAAAGTTACAATATTTCGTCGCCCTTTGAGACATTCCTCGCCACTCATTTTTCATCGTGTAGGTGCCGCGGAAAAGGAGCAAAGTAATACTATATAGTCAACTTTCCCTTTTGGCCTCACCCCACTCACTTACTTTACTCACTCACTCAGCCAGTCAGACCCGCGCACACACCTCGTCCAACCTAGAGTCCGAGTCCATTAACGACGTCTGCAAGGATCTGGTCAATTGGTGAAATCTACACGCTGCCAATGTTTCGACATGATGTACCTTACCTTCGAACTCGTTATTTCTTTGAGGGTTTCTTTTCAAGGAAGACCAACTGATTTTTTAGAGTGCTACCTCGTGTCCACTTTCCTCCTCCCCTGAAAGGCACACGAAAGACCACACCATCAGGTTCCTTCCCTTCCCTCTCTCTCCTTATTGTTCCCATGGAAGTCAGAAAGCTGTCCAGTGATAAAAGATTCTTGAAAAAAATGTGTCATAACTTCTTTTACAAATGTCTTCAGCCCCTCCACTTTATTTCTTCTCTCGTGTTGTTTTTTCTCCCTCTCCTAAAAGAAAGTTTTTTTGTGGGCCACTATGGACCAGACATCATTCAACATCAGTCAAACATTACTACTACACTGGATACCCACGGCATCCTGTTCATCTTTGTTTTTCTTGCTGAACGGTCAGCCAGCCACGTACTACTATATTGTACTACACTGACTCGTGAAAAGATAATGGTCAAATGGTCGCCGGTCCACTCCACCGGAAGGGAAATAAAAAGTTGAGAGAAATGGCAAACTCTATGGCTATCTATGAACAGGAAGAAGGGAACCATAATCATTGCTCTGTTACTGTGCGCGTACACTGATCATTTTTTTCAGTGGTTTTATGGTCTTCCTGTGCTCTCATATTCATCAACCATTAGCAATGTTCACGGTCATAAGTATCTTCTCTGCCCTCTCCATATCACTCATGCACCTGCATTTTTCCTCATGGACATGTTAGCTTTTGCGGTGGCTGTGCATGCGGCGGTTCCGCCACTCATAAAAAACTACTAAAATCACCTATTCTTTTACTGCTGTAGTCGAACACACACACACACACACACACATATCATCACCACAATCATTATTTTCCCCCTCAAGCCTGTAAAAAATTTGTATTTCGAAGGGAAAGTGGAAAATGCTGTTTCCATCCCTCATATAATCTGTAGACCTTTTCATGGTGTCATCATCATCAAACTTTATTTTACAAGGAAGTCAAGAAAAAAAAGCAAAACTATCACTGCCGTTGTCATCATCATCTTCTTGAGAACAGAAGTATCTAGCGGTAGCAGCACAACCATAACACTTAACCTTAACACCAATGTAGTGGAAGTGGGATGAGAGAACCTCGTCCACCTCCTCCCTTCCCCCATTTCTGTACATTGACAATAACTGTACCCATTTCGCTTCATGAATGAACGCTCTCATGAATGTTCCCATTTCCCGTTGCAATGTAATGAAGGGAGCCCATCACCAAAGG
>JAHZNH010001032.1:0-13126 GCA_027744355.1 Tyrannoseira gladiata
AACAAACTACTTCGAGCAGCAAGACTAACAACGTTGATGTTTCAAGACAAGTTGTTGTACTTTAGGATGCGGACGTGCCAATAAATAATGTTCTATTCTCGTATTTTGTTAGAGCCATAAATCCTCTGAAAAGTTTTGCAACTTGCGCGCTCCACTGCAATAATAGCACCTCTTATGGGCTTCACAATAAAATTCGCATCACGACACACTCACTCGCTTTACGTCATCCCTGCAAGACGAAAGAAGGACAGCATTTCAAATTTCAAATTACCCAATTCTCTTGAAGATTGCGATTATTAATTATGCCACTTTTCAGCTCTCATGCAATTCCACTTTTTACTGAGAGTTGTCTCCACAAAAAAAATACCCCAACCAATTCCGATGAAGAAGAAGTAGTGTAGTTAGACAGAACGAATTAGTATTAAAGTTGCTAACTCGGAGTGCAAACGGAGAATGGAATGGATCGTGTGCGTTGACGACGATGAATATGATATATATCCTCCTCCTTCTCCCCATGATGATGATGAGTCTGTCTTGTGTTCATCATGATGATAGTAGTGCTCATCAAGCTTCAGCTTGTTCTTTTTTTGCAAATTAAACGAAAATTTGGAGTTGAAACAACAGCAACCTAACCATTAGCCCAGCGGAGCACATGCAGGAGCTCGCTCACTCACAAAAAAATGGAAGGTAGTTTAGCCTCAGCGCAGCGTCTAGATAACGATAATTGGCACGATAATAATAATAATAACAGCCTTACAAGACTAGATGGACGAAGACGACGATGACGAGGATACATCATCAGATCAGCATCAGCACACAAACTACTGTACATGGATACATATTATTACTTATCCTCATTTATTGGAACGGAGAACGAGCGCATTAAACTTTTGGTATGACTCTAACACGAGCAGGTCCTTTTTTTCATGAAAACACAATATTTTTCGGCTGGATGCTTGAGTAAGCCAGGGACACAACTATAATGGCAATTAGATGGATAGATACATATTATGATTGTGATGAGTAGGTAGAAAGCTCGATCGGATCCACTTCACAAAAGAAACGTGCCTAGCACATGCACCAAAAAGCACAACAGCAAGACAGCAACTTGGAGCCTTGGAGCTGAGCTGAAACTGAAACCAAGTGCAAGTGGACCGACTGACTCGCTCACTTCATTTGATTGGAAGTCCAATCATGAAAGCCCAACTCAAAAAAATATTTTACCAATGCCAGGTCTAATCCTAGTGCTTCCAGGTGCACTTTATGGAATGAAAATGTTGGTGTCAAAATCTGTAACTCAAGTGAATTTTTGTTATTTTCGATTTTTGATTGCGAGAGCCAAGTTTGATTCAAGAGGCGAAAAAATAAGTGATGGTGATCGATCGATCGTATAGTACTTACCTTATCCCTTCTCGGCAAGAAATGATTCATTCGGACAGCTCCTCATTCCTCTTCCCCTCACGAATCCGATGACAGTGTCATTCTCCTTCACACGGGGAAAGACTGGGTGTTAAAGCGTGTTGTGGATCTGAAACGGGCAATTAATTGATACTCGCTTTTTGAACAAAAGCACTCATTACTTGAGTGAGTGAATCGCCTAAACGAGTGAAGTGCTGTTGAGTTGGGTTCTGTACTCCATTCCACACATTTTCTTAATTACTGGTGCAATCTAACTTGCCACAATTTATCACTCCTCTAATATCACACTTTAGCACATTTGCAGGAAACAACGAAAGTAGTTAGTCGTGGTCGTGAGTGCAGTTTTTGCTCGACTGTTGCACTGACTATGACTACGACTACGCGAGTTGACTTGAGACGATTTCGGTTGACTGACAAGCCAGGCCAGGCTCATCTAGAACAAACAAAACAAAATTCGCGAATGAATGCTGTATGCAGAATCAGCGAATACTACTACTAAATATTAGTATGGGGCTGAACGGAGTTTCATACTTATTTTTCAGCTGCTGCTGTCAAGTCAGTTAGTTGGAGAACTTCGCCACGGTTCAATCAAGCAGGCCAAAGTGAATGCATCAATGTTTCCTCACTTAATTTCATATTCATGGACTCGGCTATTGTGCTGACGAGGACGATGATGATGATAATGATGATAGAATGCGAATGGATGGCTGACCTGTTTGCGAGCTCGGGCTTCCAATCCAATTCCAGTCCAACGAGAATATATGGGAAATGTCAGTCATTTAATGACGACGACGATCGACTCCAATATGCGCGTACTTATTTCGACATATTTTTTTTGAAATGGTAATTGACAAAAAAAGTCTAAACTGAAACCACTTTACAGAAGCCGAGCCGACCCATTATGTTTGGCCTAGGAATTATTATATATTGTATTCATGTGTGTTGAGGTTCAGAGAAATCAAGGAAAAAAACACGGCTTAGACTTGACGAGGAAGACTACAAAGCACATTTCACGAGAAGGAAAGAATGGCAAATGACCGTAAAAAAATTTCTTTTGTGGAAGCTCACCCGATCCGATCTATTTCAGTCCTTCGGCAGCCCAATCAAAACGAAGGCCAATGAATTTTTCAAGATGTGTGCACAACGAAAGGAAATAAACTCCTCATGGGATGATGTGTGGTTGTAAATATTTAGTAGTGCTCCTATTTGTGATTGTGGTGCACCTTGATGAGAGGTGGAAAGGAAAGCATTTATTTTAATGTGCCATAGGACCATCTCCCAGGCTTATTAAAAGCCGATGCCAATGCCAGCCCAGTCAATGTACACACGTAACAAGATCGAAGAACGAGCCATGTTAAAAGCTCCGTAGGCGTGTTCGTCTTTTTTCAATTTCTCTGATACTGTTATGGGCTCCCTATAAAAACTTGGGAAATGACTGGAGAAACGTCACTTATACTGAGCTATTGCTATTAAGTATTATGAGGTTGTCTTCGGCTTTGGATTGCATGCATTTCGCCCATTTGTTTCATCATTTGTTGGGAGAAAATGTGCCTGGTTATATTCCTCCTGCGAGACGCTCTGTACATATTGATAGAAGTGAGTACATAAATAAGTACTTTGTAGAAAAAATAATGTGAAGTGATCGAGTAGGGTCCTTTATGTACTCTCATCACATTCTCAACCTACCTCAGACATGGGCGAATGATGAACATTTCCCTCATTTAAAATTAATATGACCATTTTCTCCAGACGAGGAAACCCATAAATATCCCACATCGACTTTCCGAGAACAGTTCTAGGTCTTCATTAGGATCGGACGTATGTATGAATATCACTTTCGTGTGGGCGTTATTGGTATCCTGCGTTGGTCAGCGTTGTCAGTAATCAGCGACGGTGTTAAATTGGGGATGGTTGGAGTATATCTGTTGCGAAATGTAGTTGAAAACGAAATGCTGAATTGCAGTTGCAGATTTTTTTCCTGTTTCTTCTCTCGGTTCTACCCAGTACACTGTCTGAAACGCAGTACCAAAAAGTAAATGTTTGGACTTCTGCCTGCTGTAAAATGTCTGGCCTGGATGCTGTTTCATTATGCCCCAATAACCTTGCTTCTGAAACGGCATGAATTATTCACGAGTTTGTTTCCCTTCCTCAAGTCCAAAAAAAAACCTTAACATTGTGTTGGGGAAACAAAAACAAGATTCCAGCATCGGCGGTACAATCATAATCCCCTAAAATAATTACGGTTGGGCTTAGTCAATCCACTAAAGATCTTGAAGAGACGGGAGGCTGGATCACATGAGCACATCAAAAGGAATTCCTTACTTGTTTAGATGCGGAGACCAAGAAACTCCATGTCGTAATAGATTTCATCCTTCTCAACAAGCCTCCGCAGCTTTGGTCTTGGTAAATTGTGTTTGCAGTCCTAGGTTGGCCACTACAATAAATATGATCATGCTGTTTTATCAAGCCGAGACAGTTCAGACAGCCCAGTCAAGTCGGAGACATGATCCGCGAGCAAAGAACGATCAAGAGGTCAGTCAACAGGTCAGACCTCACAACACTAGTAGTTCTCTGCGTGTTACGAAATCAGTTGCGATCAAACCATGAACATTTCATTCGAAATTAGATAATCATTATCCGTCGATCCTAAAACTGCGCACACCCTCCCCGTCATCTGTTACACTATCGCATCAAAGCAATAAAAATCCCAGAGCTACAATACATAAATATTATACAGAAGTTTGTAAATAAACGATTCTATTCCGGGCCATTGGCTCCATCTGCAACGTAAGCAAGCCAAGTCGAGTGAGAGATCCCGAATTCAGCGATCCGAAATAACCGGCATCTTCATTTCATATCGGGGAATTATTGACGGGGAAGGAGAAAGCTTGAAAGGATTGAAGAAACTTCAGCATTTTCCCTTTCTCTTCCGCTTCGACCATACATACATACATACATACCACCATTTATCATGATGAAGAGAAAATATTGTTTACAAAACTTTGTAGTGAATACATCCACACTCATGGACAAAGAAGAACCGTAGAGCGTACCAGCTTCCTTTTGATGTGAATCCTCACTCCCTTACTCACAGTCAGTCCAGTCCAGCGAACAAAGTTGAAGGATAGGATCCTATCGTTTTCCTCCTCGTTCATTGGACTTTCTTCCAACTGATTCGCGAAATATTAATTTCGTATGACAATATAATACAAGGACCAACCATGAAAGATGGATGGATGTGGATGCTCATTCCTCCCGGTTGTTTGCTCCTGGTCCTGGCATATATATGATATATCATGTCTGCCTTTTCATACCACGATTTCTCGATGATAACCGAACCGACAGCAAATATTGGACTGGACCATTTCCATTGTCCTTTTCTCCAAAAAGGGGAAAAACTTTTTTGTCTTTCCATTTCCATTTGTTTTGCTTGGCTGGAAGGCAAACCTGGCATTTATTAGCACTGCCTTGAATAAATATCTCCCTGTTAGGCTTCTCCGAGTTTTTTTATTTTGCAATTTGCAAACCTCCCAATCCTGTCATGTTTCTAGTAGTGGTGTGGGTTTGAGGTGCTCATTGTCCAGCCACAGTCCATTTCCTTTCTCCGTGGAAAAAATATGAATTTATGTATGGCATATGTTGCCCCACTAGCTTTTCACTACGCATTTTTTCCAGGCATATGAGGACGAGCACTCTGAAAGCACATCAAAGGAAACAAGGGGAAACGGTTTGGTTCGGTAACGATTTTTTCGCGCACATGATCTATTATTATAATTATTATTATTCCGTCCGTTGTGATGTGATGTTTGCTGGATATTTTATGCTTGTTCCGTACGATGCTGATCAAACGGCCGGATATTTTTGCTGACGAAACATTAAAAAGTCAGGTTGTCCAAACCAGTGTTTCCACGAATTCCCACTCGAAAGTGGAATACTTTTAGAAGCTTTAATAAAATCTCGCTTTTATTCAATCCTCTCAGTATTTTGATGGGAAGCACAGAATAAAGCATTATATATGTGACGAAATATGAAACTCTTTGGCTTACTATAATAACAATATTTTTTTGAAAATCCATTGTTTACGATCTTCTGGAATCGGGTTACAAATTACAAAGCATTATACTCATTGTTTGGAGAATTCTATCCCTGACAAGCAACAGAAAGCGACCAACAACCACAACCGCTAAAAATTTGATACACGTTAGCGGATAGGTTTAACGAGATTTTTTTTGAAAATCCATTGTTTACGATCTTCTGGAATCGGGTTACAAATTACAAAGCATTATAATCCTTGTTTGGAGAATTCTATCCCTGACAAGCAACAGAAAGCGACCAACAACCACAACCGCTAGTAATGAGGTAAGTAGGTCCATTTCCCACTACATACAATATTCCGGGGGAAAGGAATCGAGAGGAACTGTAGAAACATAATGCTATCATTACCTATATATCACCATGAAATAAAGAACCGCCTTAGATTGAGGGAAGCAGGAAATGGAGACTGAATCAGAACATGACGTAGCATTTATATGACTTCATTCTGCATTATCGTAATCTCTAATACAGGTACACATGATTTCAGAGAGATCTCTCCACTTCACATTCTTTTGAAACCCGAAAGTTTGTTTTGGCCACTGAGTATATATTATTCCATGATATTTATTTATTTACTTGGACAAAAGGGGAAGTGGGAGGTGACTGAGTGGAGTAGTAGGAGTAGACGCAAAGCGATGTACATACATATATCCTTTTTACCCACTTGGGCAAATGCATTACAGCATCGTCTACGGTGGCTTATCATTTTGCAACTTGTTTTTAGTAAAGTAAGCTCATTTTATGGGTCACATAAAGTTTTTTTCTTGTTTATTTAGCTTATTAGCTCGCTCACTCACACGCTTAATGCTCATCTCTGCCCTAAAGGGGGAAGGGGCAAATTAAGAAAAAGAGAGAGAGAGAAAGTTAGACAGGGTTCGGTGATGAAATCTCATATTTCCTCTCCAATTTGGGGCTCTCCTCAACGACACTCAACACCTTGGCCAGCTTTGCGGCTCTGTTCGGAGTGATCCTGAGTTTTGGGTCGGAGCTAGTAATAATGATATTATTGGCGACTATCGTATTAGTACAGTTGGCGCGGTTCTCTTCCCCTTCATTGGAGTTCAGTTCCGAGGAAAGGGCACATGGTTTCGGAGCTGCTGCGGAGTAGGGATCTGCCTTTCCCATTCCAATTTCAGCTGGACCACTACTACTACTACTTATACTACTGCTGCCGCTATTAGAGATGTGATGCGAGGATGTGCTATTGCAGGATGCTGATGATGATGAGTTGAGATGGGAGTGGAGTTGTACGGTAGCCATAGTCGTAGACTATCGTATTAGTACAGTTGGCGCGGTTCTCTTCCCCTTCATTGGAGTTCAGTTCCGAGGAAAGGACACATGGTTTGGGATCTGCCTTTCCCATTCCAATTCCAGCTGGACCACTACTACTAATACTACTGCTGCCGCTATTAGAGATGTGATGCGAGGATGTGCTATTGCAGGATGCTGATGAGTTGAGATGGGAGTGGAGTTGTACGGTAGCTGTAGTCGTGGTAGTGGAACTAGGAGTAGTGGAATTGGCTTTTTTACTGCCGGAATGATTCAGCAATGATGATGATGATGACGGGGAAGATGATGATTGTCCGTGAGAGGTGATGAAACTACTACTATTGCTTGGATTCTCGGGCGATGTCTCTGGAATTGCTACTACAACTGTTTTTGCTTCGCTACGAGAACTTCTCTTGGAAGGAATTAAGTCAGTCAAGGTGGTTCTGGGAGCTGGAACTGGGTTCGATGATGATGAGGATGGATTATTATTGATGACTTCGGCGTTAGTTGATAAAACTTTCACTTCGGGGGAAGCAGGGGTCGTTGCTTCACCTTCGAAGGTGACTACGCGAGATGACGAGGTAGTGGTGGAGTGCTTCAGGATGCTACTCCGATTAGAGTGACCCTCACCTTTCATCATGGACTGGTAGGAGGGGAACGAGGAGTTCTGCTGGTTGTGGTTCCCACTATTCTCCAGATTCTCTTCCAGACTCGGGGCTCGTCGGACTGTGGCCTTGTGTGCGGCACGGAGGACCACAGGCATTGCTTTGTGGTCCAAACTCAGTTGACGACGGAGCCCCTTTGTCGTCGGTTTCCCATTGAGGAGCTGATGAGCGACCTATTGGGTGAGAACAAACAATCAGCGCAATTATTTCACAACCTTTTTATAACCTTTCTACTGGAAGTATTCGAGTGGAGTCGGTCATGTGAAGAGGAGATAAATCCTTTTATCAACTTTCCCCATCTCAGCTTCCAGAAGTACGTGGAGTGTGGGAAAAAAAACTTTTCCTTGAGGAAGATGGGTACTATAATAGTCCAATAATAATGATAAATACCTGCTCCGCTGGACTGAGAGATCGCATGGTCTCTCCAGATACCAGTCCGAAAGAGGAAGATACCTTCGGAGGAGCCAAGTGTTTCATGGATCCTCCTCTAGGAGTGACCGAACATGAGGACACCGCTGTCGTACCCAGAGACGCAGCCACACCACTTGGAATTATTGGTTGTGCTGGCACCGTCGACAAATTACTCGGGGACGAGACTGCTGGTGCGACCGCATCAGACTCCGATTCAGAGCCAGGCATCACCCCTGTCCGCCCATATTTTATCGAGTTCTCATCCAGACTATTTTATGGGGAGCGACAAGAAAAAAACAAACAAGCAAACAAAGTAGAGCCAGATCCATCGCAAATGCACTCGAGAAAAGTCCTTTTCTCGCCAGATAAATCAAACTCGACCGGAAAAGAATGCGACAGCTTACCCATGGTTCTCACTGCAGATAATTGGATGAGCAGCGAAGGCAATAGCCATTGTCCACAGGAATAGGAATGAGAAGACACAAAGAGAGAGAGCGAGAAAAAAAGAGAGGAACAATAGTAAAGAACATGTCATGTCAACTTTGCCATAAAAAACTTGCCAACTTGTGTGTATTTATCCAGTTCCCAAAAGTTGTGCCGACATTGGGGAAACACGCGGATAAACAAAGGTAAACAAAAAATAATTGCAAACATGTGAAAATTCTAGGAATGAACCATGTCCATTCCAATCGGAACATGGATTGAGAGCAGGCTAAATAAATGAAAGGGAAAGAGGGAATAAAATTGTTTTATTTTCTGTTACCAAAGTCCGGGCGGAGTTGGCAGCTCCTTGTCAAATCCTTCCTTCCCCAGAAGCCAATATGTGGGCATCGGACCTTTCCCCTTGATTTCAGTGATGCCCCTGCAAAAAAAGTTACCATAATATTCAGCGAAGGATCGACATCATTTCATCGTTTTTGAAAGTTGTAAAAAAGAGTATCGCACAAAATGAAATTGACGTTGTCCCACGGGGAGTAGTACCCGGGAGCCAAAAGCTGAAGAAGGCTGGTTTTTATGGGGGACATGCATAAAAGAGAAATGGGGCAGAAAATAAAAAAAAGTTTGAGTTTGACATATTCTTTCCTACCTATATTCGGTTATGTAGCCACCAGCCTCGTCCAACTTTGCCTTTGTTTCCGCAGATATGTGAATTCGCCAAGGGGCACCTTCACACAAGGACAAAAATATTATATTCTCTCCCATCCGGGCACACAAAAAGTCATCAATCATTTATTCAATCCGCCAATTCAGAGAGGGAAAAGGTAATTGCTGAAATAGAGAAAGCATTATGATAGTGTCAAACCTGTTGACTCCATTCTGGAGGCAGTGTTCACCGTGTCGCCGAAGAGGCAGTAGCGGGGCATTGTGAGACCCACAACTCCAGCACAACAGCTCCCTACATAATTCATGGGAGAAAATGCAAAGAATGAGCTGACTCCGAATGTCTCTCTTCTTCTCCATTAGGATGAAACTTTAACGATGATTTAATGACGGAAAAAGTTTAGCAAATTATGGGACGAGTTTGGCTAGACTAGTGGAACTCCTTGTCGAAAAAAATAGATAATTCAAGAGTATAAATAGTTGGAAAAGAGATCAATAGAGTTCCAGAGACAATAAAAAGCGACTGTCAGAGTAAAAGTTGGACGGGAAAAGTTGGCGAATGAATAAAATAATAAAAAAAAAGTTTTCTCTCCGTCGGAGAGAAACAGTCACATTGCTCAAGACAACAGGTTCTGAGCACGAAGTAAAGCATTGCAGGCATTTGCCACCAAAGTAGCGTTTTTATATTGCAAGTGAGTAAGTAGAATATTGTCAAGTTTGAGAGTGTTCACCTTGTACACGTTGTAGTCGTTAATGGTCGCATCAAAACATGTGTACAAGTCATTCAGCAGGTCGACCACTTCGAAGGGGGTCGAGTACGCGGAGATGGTGGTGAAGCCCACAATATCCGAGAAGTAGATGGTCACCTCTGAGAACTCTTCGGGATCCACTGGAAGTCCTAATTTCAGTTTCTCCGCAACCGTACTATTAAGAATAATAGTTTTAGATGATGATAAGTTAAGCCAACTGAACATAATTTCCCCTTCGGTCCAGAGAACTAACTAACTCATTTAATTTTTTAGTGGAAAAATGTGTTAAAGCCTTGTGGACTAACTTTGGCAGCATGCGGTTGAGTAACTGCTCCGTCTTTTTCTTCTCCAAGTCGAGCTGCTCGGTCCTCTCACGTATCAGCTCCTCCAAGTTATTGCTGTATTTTTCCAGCATCTGGAACATCGTGTCCACAATGTTCGCTTTCCTGGAGGAGGAAGAGGAGGTTTTGCCAAAACAATTTTCTCATTAAAAATAGAACACTCTGTGGACAGCGGGTAAGGATCCCGCTTCCTTGCCATAATAAACATCCTCCAGTGGAATAAATATACTGGATGTATTGCGCTCTAGGAAAATGAGGATAGAATAAAGATGATGATGATCTTGGAATGAGGAAAAGGGTGGTAATTCTGAAGACATGACTCGATCCATCCTACGCGTTTATTGTTCGAAGTTTAATCATCATCATCATCATTTTCTCTACAGAAAAAATGGCCCTGGTTGCTAGCATACATAATTCCAAAAAAGATGTGAAGGGAAAGCGAGTGAAGAAAGTACTAAATCGCACATACAACATACAACTCATAATAAAAAGATGGAGCGCCACTTTTCATCTTCCCTAATTCCATACTAAAAAACGTCATGTTGGAAGATGAGATGGGTGTCTCATAGGCATTCGATTCATCTTCATTTGCTTAATGGGACGTGACCAAAATCTAATAATTTTCCGGTAGTTGAAATACGTATGCCTCTCCCGAGCCATAAGTACTATACGCACTTGACTACATAAACTGAGGATGGTTAAGCACTGGTTTTAGGTGACACTCAAAATCCTTCGAATCCACTCAAATGCCGAAATTGCCCATTCATGAATTCTCGATATCGCCATTTTGAACTGGGGAAACTGATCGTTCACTTCATTTTATGCGATGGCATCCATGAAATCGCGATCCACCCGATCATTTGATGATTATAGGAATGCTCATATCCCGGTTCTTGGTACTGGAGTTGGAGTAGTTCACTCCCTTCCTCCATTCCCGACAGATTTTGATGAGACGGGTGTGGGTCGTTGCGGGATAAATGCAAATAAGAGCAGAACACTACTACACTATCTCCTTTCTAAAATGCTCCTTTATCCGCTCAAATAAATAATATTTATGGCTTATGGGATGTAGCCGCCTCTACCTCTACCCCCGCAATCCGCAGTCGTGTCGTGACACTGCATTCCCCACGCCAATCATGGTGGCTTAGCGTTCGTGATTTCATGACGATATGAGAGGATGACTCGATCTCCACTCGCTCAGTTTTATTCCATGAATGATTCAGAGGGGAATTTTCCAACTTTTTCCTCCGCAAATAATTCAATTTCGACTGGGGGAATGGCAGTAAACAAGTTTTATGGGGGTTTGCGAAACATGATAATGAGCATGTTGGCTGGTGATATATGATCGGCTAGGAGGAACATCAAGATGAAATTGCTTCGGGCTCAAACTTACCAACTTCAGTTTAGACTACCTACGAACATGTACGCATCATGCATGGAACTTGATGGTTTTTTTTTTGCAAATCCAGGTCGGGGAAATTGGGCAAGAGAAACTCATTCAGTGATGTTGCTGATGGCGGTACTGGAGGCATAAACTGTGATACCTGTGTAGAGCATCTATAAAATGATTAGTTATTCATGACGCGGAAAAAATACAAGAAGTTGGTCTAGATTCTGTCCCCGTGAAAAATTGAACCTAATCGGCACATGGGAATACATTACTCAAAAACTCCTCCAGTTTCAATCGGTCTCCCCAATTATATTTCAATTTCAATGATGGCATGATGGGTAATGTGACTTCTTTTTGAACTCGCGATTTTCTAATCGAAATTCAATTCTGGGAATTGGGAAATTCAGGGAAGTTGAAAACATTATTTGCCACAAAAAATGTAAAAGGATTTTTATACCTTCCATGATTGAGTGTTTTGAAGAGATCGTGTATAACCATGAAGTCAGGTCTCATGTCAGGGAGCTCAGCCCAGCACTGACGCATGATGTTCACCGCCTCCGGAGGAGCGGATCCTTTACTCACCGACGGTCGTATGAGAGGCGGCGGCCTCTTCAGCTTCTCCAGAATTTCTAGAGCACAAGCACAAGAATGTCCAAATTCAATTTCCCCTCTTAATAGAATCCACCCAAAATGTCATTGCAAAAACTGGATTTGACAACTCCACAATTTCATTTCTCACACCACGACGCGTAATATCAGGTTTAACGTTTCGTTGAACGAGAAAATATGCTATTTGATGAGCAGGAGCACTTCCTCAGAAGAAATCACAATTTAGCGCAACTTTACTACACTTAATAGTGAGTACTTTTCGTTACTTGTAAATTGACTACTAGTCCCAATTACCGACGTAATAAAAACTGCAATAATATATATAAGTAGATAATTAGGAATGCTATTCAGTTCCGTTTAAAAAATTGCGACAAAACTTCGGTTAGAGTGTACACTGGTCGAAGCGACGTTAGTAAAACGTTAGGGTCATACATGAAATACAAATGTCTACGGGAAACCATTGCATCCCCAGGTCAGCCAATATGATGGTGTAATTAAGACTGTAACGCCGAGATAAACACACAAGCGGTCAAGTACTAAACATTACTATGAAGAAGCATCATACGATCATACGAATTTGTGATACTCCCGATATAAGTTGTGTGAATAGAAGTCTAAAAAACATTTCAACTGCTAACCTACAAAATCAACTGAAAGTACTAGAATGCATTCATGGTTGAAACAAATTACTGAAGAGAAAACTATCCGTAGGCTGCTTCATAAATATTCCAATTACTGTCTGGTCTTATATTGCTCCTTCAGCTCTAACTGAGAATTCTTTTTATGCCTTTCATAACAATCAGCCAAAAAAATAAAAAGTCTTGAGACGCCAACTTGAGCCACAAAAGGAAAATTGGGCCCTCATTCCTTTTAAAATGAGATGTGCCACATCAAATCTTCCTCTGTCGACCTTATTAATCCCAGTACCTCTGCCCTTTCGAGGGAGCGGATCTAGATCATCATAAAAAGGGAAGACAATATCTCGCTCTCTCTCCATCCTTATTAGACTTCATCCGACGGAATAAATTGCAAATTAGATTCTTGCGGCGAGTAGGTTTCATGGCAAGTTCATGGGAG
>JAHZNH010001034.1:0-12425 GCA_027744355.1 Tyrannoseira gladiata
GCTTCAGTCCGAAAAAAGGATCGCCGTTTCTAAGAGAGGAAAACATTTTCAACACGGTCAAGAACTAGAAGCCTGCGTGCCGTGCCGTCCAGTGGCCAAATGAAATGTGAAGCGAAGTCAGGCTTTCTTACAGAACATACCTATGAAGGCAGTATCCTGGAGGTAGGGTTAGGAGGAATTATCACACGTCTGGAAATGCCCCACTCCACATGTTTACCATGTTGTTTGGCCCATTTCAAAACCCTAGCAGCTACTATTTTTGAATCGCTCATATCGGCCCATCTTTACAACCACAGAATTTTGCTAATCCCCGGCAAGATAAGGTATTTTGATCTGATATATGCCTAAAACCTGGAGTAGGATTTCCTAACTGCTGGAGACGAGTTCAAAAATCACGAGCTCGTAAATACTTGACCTAAAGCAGAATCAAATATCCATAGCGGACCTCCGTCACACTCGTGCTCACTTGGTAGTCCAAAAATACTAACTATTTTTTGATCTGCGCCTACTCACGATTTTTTGATAGGGTTGGGCGGAGCGCTCTTAAAATTTTCAAGGATCTCTTGATATTTTGAATGTCCTTCCCATTATTATAATGAGGAGGATCCAGATCCCAGAATAAATTCCACTCTCAGTTTTTTATCTCGGGGAAAATGAGAATGAGTCCCCTTGAAATGAGATGGTGCTTTTTAGACGGTCGTCCATCTCACTAAAAATTTCGCATAAAGAAGGATAATGGGTTTTTTTGGGGGAAGAAGGAGTGTGTAGAAAATTGTGAAAGGCCATTCCATTCTATTCCATTATAATGGGACCTCCACACCAAACTCCAAAGCGGGGAGGACTGAGGACTCATCTAAAATGTACCAGGGCAGGGCCATTTCAGTTCCTCCAGTCTGGAATTATTAAGCGTTATTATGATTCGCGTAACCCATTACTATTAGATTACAGTGTTCTCGGGCACAATAAAGTCGGGAAATATCGTATTTATTTCCCTCCGAAATGAATTCATGTGTGCGATTATTATTACTACTACTTATACTACTGCTCCTCGTTATTCCGGAACTCTGAGCCGGAGTGGAGGGGAATGTCTCCTCTTGTAATAATCTCGATGTAATGTAATGTGCGAGTATTTTTTCCCGGGTGCTCAAATGGGAAATGATCCTACGTTGCTTTGAATAATCTCCACCGCCACCGTTGGATCGTATCGCAGCACCCACGTTCTACCGAAATGGAGGAGGAGTACACATGTACTTCTTCTAATTCCGGAGAAAAAATTTGCACAGAATTCGTGCGAGGATCTGGAATGAACATTCCGGGAATTCTCTGGGAGAATCTAACTCAGCTAAACTGGCTAGACTTGAGTGGAGTTGGGTGAGCTTTAAACTGGAAGTTTCCCTGAGAAAAGAGAACATTGACATTTTTCTCCCTATTTTCGAAAAAAGAGTTGGGTGGAGTGAGCAGAGTACTGAACGGACAACAAAAACAAGGAGTTGCATCATCATCATCGAAGCACCGTATCAAACCGTAGGGCGGAATTCAAGCCAGATCTCGCGAGATTAATGGGGAAAAGCATGCATACGTATTTACGTACTTAAATTAGTTGTATTTTTTGAGCAACTGCGAGGTAACAGATTACGGCCAAAGCGAAAACAGAGGAAATCGGTATCTATGATGAAACGTCACCAAACTTTCAAAATGTACAGGACCTGCACCATAATTAAATCGGACAGATTACAAATATTCCCCTTTTGACGTTTAAGATTGTCTAAAGAGTGGATAAATTGAGAGCGAGAAATGATCCAAAGATCAAAGATCTATTAATGAGAATTACATCATACTTACACTTACATTTGAACACTCTCGCCCATCACTAATTACGCATTATATCACCGATCATTTGATAGAAACTATCCGCCGGATCCCCAGCAAAGGCGAAATTATCTGGGATAGATTATTTATCGTCAAGCGAACGCGAAACATGCAAAGCCCGTTGTCATTGTCTGTTCTATTTATATTTGAGTCCTCGCCAAAGATGTGTGGAGTGGAGAACACTGAACCCGAATATCCGCAATAATTATATTCATTCATGTTTCTGGCTGTCACGTCACATCATTCCACATCGCTTCATGTCATGTCGTGTCATGTCATCATACATATCGGTGCGGAGTCACGAAGTGGATGAACCAGCTCCTGGTCCCGCTCCTGATCATATCATTGGTTTCCTAATGTGACGTGAACACGCTCCCTGACAGTTTTCTAATAATTCTTTCATGGCAAATTCAAATCATCGTAATGAGAACCAGAACCAATACTAGAGGCAGTACCAAAACATACTGCATCACTTACGTAACTAAAGTAGGTGAAGACTGAATACTGGCGCTGGCATCCGAAAATGGGAGAACCCTTCCCTGCTCATTTCCCATTCTTACTCACTGATTTGCATTCAGTAATGCGATGGGGAAGATATTCAACTTAATAATGTTATATTGGAGTTTGGAGTATGCTTTCATAACAATTTTTTTCTCTCCGTTTTCCCCTTCCCCATCCGATCCTCCTCACACCTTCTGGTGATGTGTGATCGTAATCCTCCAGGATTTTTCCAGCTCACTACAGCTATAACTACAACTTCCCTACTCCACACACCCCAGTGCTCTAGCTCCTCTCTACTCCGGCGAGAACTAAATTATGGAAAAAATGAATGAACAGACTCAATTTACTTTCAATCCCATTTACTCTCTTTCCCTCCATTTCCCAGCCCAGTGCCTAGACTTATGAAACTCTGCGGGGAAACTTAGGCTAGGGACTACTCCTTCTCCAACTCACCCTGACTCTGATTCAGACTCTATAACCCAGATAGATAGTGATCATGTTGCAGCCGGAACACCCACAACGGAACGGATACTCATTCATTTCCAAGTTCTAATGCCTCTTTAATTACATTTAGCATGAGAAAATCATTGAGGAGAAAAAGAATCCTCATTCTCATCAAATTTCTTCTAGGGGCTGCTCTTTTCCCTCACACCACACACCAGGAACATCTTTCTTCATTCCAGTGAGGCATGGAAATGGTAGACCGCATTGAAACAAAAAAAAATCCGGACTAGTTCAGTTCCATCTCGAAAAAATTCCCTCAGCTTCCCCGTGGCCAGGCTAAAGCTTCCTTCCTTCCATTCCATTTCTCCCTTCAATTCCGTCCATTAAAGCCAGCCAAAGACCCAGACAAATTACGGTGACCGTGGCCAACACCACACCACACCACGCGCACACATCACACTCTTTACTTTCCTATTCCTATTCTCTCTCCCTCCGTCTTTTTGCGGTGAACCTCATCAACCAGAGTGAAAGAATGTGTTCCATTATTACCCTCCAACTTCAACCACACCGAAAAAACTCCTTTTTTCTAAGGAGACGGGGATATTTTATCCTCAGCCCAAAGCCATTTTCCATCTTGAGCTCGAGCCTCTCACCCAAGTAATAATAGTACTTTCACCTGCGTGTGCAGCAATGTTTGATTGATACGCATATTTTCCTAGATTCCTAGTCACGGTCAACATTATCGCGAAAATATATCTACGAAACCATCGGAAAGTAAACATTTGATCGTGCATGCACCTGACGACGCGAGCCCTCTCACATTTTGGCCAAGGAATGCTATCTACTCACTCACTGGGTTCTGGAGAGAACTTTTTCCTTTTTATCTTGAAGGGAAACCTGCCATCGTAATAATCTCAACCTCAACATCAACATCGCATTCACCCCTCTCCATTTTGGGATGGAAAGGGGGACTTTGACTTGGAAACTTCACTTACTTATCTCGTAAGCTTGGGCTGGGTACGTGCGTGCTCTCGTTGAAACGAAGGAGGGAAAAAATCGAATGTAATTTAGCTCAAAGTCGACGAAAAGAGGAAAACCTATTTTCAAAGGCATATTTCATAAAAAAAGTCTACAAAATGCTTTGGTTTGGTGTGGCTTGGCTTGGCTTGACTGAGAGAATGGAAAAATCCGTGACGTGATCGAGGTGGAGGTACTCCTTCTACTATCCACTCCCATCCAATTCGGTTCAATATTTTTTTTCGGTAGGTGATTGCCAGTTTAGCATAGGTGGGTAGCTGGATTTGACATGCCACGCTGGATCCTTTGTCAATATTATACCTCAAATGACTGAGAAAATCAAAAAGGCGAGCCCGAGCCCCTTTTCTCTCCCGATCAATTTTTTTCCAACTTTCTCCTCCTGTTTGATCTCGGGAAATTGAAAGTAGCACACACGTTGATGTGACACGAAGTGGAGGTGGGAGCAGGACCCCTATACATAATATGGGGGATATGAGGAGGGAAAAGACACTCACTCCCTTCTTTTGTAGTTGGATGGCTTCTCCATGTTCATGAGAAGACTTTTGTTTACCTTTTGATTTTGAAGATAACTCGAGGACAGGAAGTTTGACTTTCCCTTCCTCTCCCACCGTTCTAGTCTGGCTGATAGAATAGACCTGAAGAGGAGAGGTACCTTCAGTCAGGAAGACAAAAGATGACTTTTCCACTTTCCATGATGAGATTGAGATTCGCAGTGAAATTGGAGAGTGAAAACGAAAACATCACAGGGACAAAATATTCCCAACTTCCATGATTTCGCATTCAACGAACACAGAGCCTGTGTTGGGGCAGGAATGCTGATTAAATGAAGCTGAAATGGCTTTATGAATAGGCTTCAGAGGTCCAATGTCTCTAGAAAAGAGGAGTCTAGCTCACTCGCTCTAGCTTTCTGGGTGGGTGGGTGATATGCATATTAATTAAAGGCGAAGCACGAAGTACCTCTCGGAGATAATAAACTTCCGGGAAATTAGGGTCTTACGTAAGTTTTCCAATTTACATTGAAATATTCTTTTAATTGGACTCGAGACTTGACTCGATCCGAACCTATGGCCTCCCTGTCTCCAAAAAAGTGAGTGGAGGACCTCATACTTTAGTTTTGGTTTAGGGCGTGAGTGGAATGGAATATGGGCATATTTACGAGCCATTTTGTGCTGCATTGCATTAACTATTGCTCACTCACTCCATTCCGCCATTTACAATAAGGCCATGAGGGAAAGGACCACCGAATACAATAGAGTTTTCTTGCCTGTTTTTCTGCAAAAACACCAAGACCAGCTATTTATAAGCACGCATTGTTTAGGGGTCAGAAGGAAATTGAATTCTCCCGTGGAGGATGCCATGCCATGCCATGGTCTAGTTTTCAGGCGCCATTAGCACTGGAACCAATTTATTGAAGGAAAACTTTCGCCATTGTACCATAGTCCAGGCCATCTTGATCCCATCGTAGTGTTGCACAAACAAGTACACCTCACAATACTTAATGCCCTACATTCTCAAGGCCCATTGTGCTCGGCTGATTGTGAGTCGAGCTCGATTTTGAGGATCTACTCGAGTTCGTTCGTGATTTGGAGCATTGAGAAGTTTTCCCAGTGGAGGAGCAGGAAAAGAATTTACTCATTTGTCCAATCCAAAAACTCCACTCCACTCAGAGTTGCAATAAAGCTCCCGAGTTTTGCTGTCCTATGATGTCCGGACCTATTAGTTCCACATGGCCAAAAGTATTAGACGGGGGTCCTTAGGTTGGGCGAACTTGCGGAAAGTGGAAGTTGCATGCACCATCACCATCCTCCCTTGGCTCTACCGAGAATGTCACATTGAGTGGCAGCTGAAGCATAAATGAAGAAATTTTTTTTGTTTCATCACCCAACACTAAGAAATACTGAAGCCAGCCTCTCTGGAAGAGTCTCGAGCCAAAGCCAATAAGTTTCCTTTCTCCTCAAGGAAAAGGAATCAGAATTCCGAATTCCATCCAACTCCTATTTCTTCGGGAATCGAACTTTCCCAAAGCCCAGAGTTTAGTTTCCTTCCGCCCATCAAGTGCGTGTATCCAATATCGGGCACAATTAATCATTAAGTCTCAATTAAGGAGGCCCATCCATTTTAATCAAAGTGGCGTGGCGTGGCTTGCCTTGGTATAATGACTCGCCATGCGATGAGGAAAAACATCTAAGCCGAGCTGTAGGCTCCATTTCATTCTGATTTTTTTAAGCATTCCGTAAAAAACTTCCTCTCTCGGTTCCGGAGTTTCCTCCTCCTCCGGAGTAAAAACAAAAGGAAGGACCCCACCAAAGGAAAATTCATAAAGGCTGGGTAGATTGATTATGGAGAAAGCATTTGACAAAGAGTATTAGAGGTACAGGACTTAAGGCTGGACGTCGGGGAAGGATGGCGGATGGACCAAGATTGATCACCCTCCTCGTGCATGAGCAATCCTATTTAAAGTCCATATTTCCCCTGTCTGCATTCTGCATGACGCAAACACAGAGCTCATTCCACTTCCTGCTTCTTCGACTACTTAAAGCCCCCATTCAGCTATTCAGGTACTTCAGTGTTATTTTCATTTCCTCAAGGATTTTCTTCTCCAAGAGGAAGGAAAAGTTGAAGCTGGCATGATGTGATGGACATAATTTCACCTCCATGAATGAATGAGTGAGTGAGCGATACCGTCATTTCTACGAGCATGACAAGAATCAGCATCTCAAGCTCCAGCTTCAGCTACAGGAACTTAGATGCATGGGCTCAGGTAGCAAGTCCATAAGTTTTTCAAGAGAGAACACACATCTATCTAATTCTAACGCGTTCTTAACCGTGCATACTAAATGCCATCCAGCGAGCAACCTTATTTTCGCTTCGCTTCCCCTCCCTGAAGCATCTAAATTATTGAGGAGAATTGGTGAAGTGGAAAGGGGAGAATGGGTTGACAGTGATGGAATGCGCAGGGGCATCCAAGCGGGCCAGGGCCAGGCTAGGCCAGCAAGATAAATATAATAGTCTGGACCAAAAACCAAGACCAGAGATGACTACAGAGAATCCTTAAGAAAATACCGGAAAACCAGACCAAAAACTTGTAAGCTTTACGGGACACCGAGTACTGAACTGAACCAGACCATTGCCTTTATCACCATCGTCATCATCATCATCAGGCAGACAAGACCAAGCCAACTAAATAGGCGAATCCAACGCATTGTATTAGGGTAATAAATGTTATTCCAGCGGAGAAAGCAAAGCTCATTTCTAAAGAGCGGAGTACCTAAAAACACGAGCCCATTCTGGAACTAGGATCTGAATACTGGATAGACCGGGACCCAGCCTCGAAGCCACAGTGGACCGGCGATAAATATACTTCCAGTGGGTTTTTTCAAGATTCCAAGCCTAATAAGTTCAAGGGAAAGCGGTTTGTGGGCGGGTGGGCGTGTGAAGTATTTAAGTAAGTACCTCGCATACGATACGATTTCCAAAAACCCGCTAGATATTTCTTGCGGGGTGCACTAATGCCCTTACTTATAGCCTTGAAGAAGAGCTTCCGATCCTCGCCTCCATCTCCCAACAATAAATGCTAATGCCCAAGTACCTCCTTTATTGAAGTAAGGACTAAGGATCGGTTCGGCTGGATCCATGAAATTCTGTGGCATCGTCATCTCATCTCATCCCGCAACTTTTTACTTCCCCATCCCATTCCATCCCGAACTCCTTATCTCTTTAGCGGCAGCCCGTTAAGCCTTCATTTGTGACGCTCCGCTGGAAATTTATGAGCGATGTATTTAAGCTATCTGGAGGAACTGCGAGGATGCGTTTATATCTCTTGCCACGCCAACGCCACATGGCCCACACCCTACGCTTCTTCCCCGACACAATGGATGGGGAATGAGCTGGAACTGGAACTCAGTGAATTATAGGTCACTCACTCATTCCCATCCCCTCATTTGAAAGCACTTCAAAACAAAAGGGGGAAATCCCCGTCCTCCCACCATTATAAATCCTCCTCCTTCCTTTCTTCATTTTTAAGGGGAATTCACTCCGAGAGAATTATTGTCAATTTTAGTTACTTAAATCACGCTAAAATAACGCTGAACTTTATGCATTCATTCTGCGCCAATTTATTGAATTGCCAATACCAATTGTTGCTCAAGCCCGTACAATTCTAGAAGACGTCCGAAAAAAGTCTTTCCCTCCACCAGAAAAATCTTGTAAAAATCACGTTCCGCAAATGACGCGGAATATCTTGTTCACCCAAGCCAGGCCATTTCCACTCATTACCATTTCCTCACGTTTCCCCGCAAGAACTCCCATTAGCATCTGGTGTCACCCTATCTTTTCCTTAAGACTTTGAGCCTTTTCTCATTACTCTGCATTTCCCCTTCCTTCCCAGTATTTACTTTGATTAGGGGAACTTTCGCACTCTCCTAATGTCTCCTGCTCGGGGAACCGGAATGCGGAGACGAAAGTTGAATGTTCTTACAGAAGCCTAGCTGATTCCCCGAATCGTTGTTGCTTGTTCCCCCACTCCTAATTTCCACTTGGATGTTGAACATCCAAGTTCCCATTTGTTCATTCATTCATTTCCAGTTCCATTCTTATCTTGAGCCAATACTTCGCTCTACTGAGGGATCCTCAATATTTCACAAATTAATCCCAGTAATCCCCGCATAAACTTCAGTTCAGGAGCCCAAGCTCAATGGAGTGGGATAGTGCATGCATTAGCACTCCTTCAACTTCCATCAGACTCCCTCCCCCATTCCACTTCCACGGTATCTCGTTTACTCGGCAAAACTCACTTTAAAAAGCTTCCTGGAATTACCATCCTGGAAGTTTGTTCTAGGGCGCACCTTCTCCGCCGAGAATAAATAGCCCAAATTTATTTCTGCTGACGGAGTCAAACTAAGCCTCCACTTCCGCCTCCCATTCTTCTCGATCTTTAGCGAGCGAGCTTTATCTCTTCAAGGGTATTATTCTCCTCCTTAACATGCCATCATCATCATCATCAGCATTATCATCATTACCGCGCGCTCATCCATGAAGAGAAATGGTGGACTGGGGTAAGCTTCGCTCCGCTCAAACTTATTTACTCGGGGCGAGGGCGTACATCCCATCATCATCATCAACCTATCCATTCATGAACTCTCACTAAAGCCATATTCTACTACTTATGCCTGGCCTTGGTCTTTGTCCGGGGTTCCATGCGAGTGCGAGTTTTGAGTTGAGCTCGGAAAAAAGAGTGCTTACTCAGTCAGTCCCTAGCCTTGGACGAGGCCTGGTCTGGTCTGGTCTGAATGATTACATAACTCCGTGGCCCATCAACCCGGGCATTTTTCACGGAGTAAATTGCACGTATGATCCTAAAACCACCGCTTTCACTTTTTTTTCCACCGAGCAACCATTCTTCAAATCGGCCATGTCCTGCCCGCCTGGCCTGACTTTGCCCCAAGTTAAACTGCTCGTTTCATAATCGCGAGCAAAATCAAGCTGAAGAACTAACTGAACGTCTTCGATCAGAGGCAGAGCAAGAGCACACAATGACTTTCATTCCAGTCGATCGTCAGTCATCAATACCAAATAGCTTTGCCTTGGTCGTACAACAGTCGTTACGCAAGTAACATATGGCCGAATTTTCCCCTCTCTGCTCACAATTCCAGGAAAGTAGTGACTGACTGAATGCCTGGAGCTTTTTCTCTGGTTATCGGGACCATCACAGTTGCAATCATCATCATCATTACGAGCCCTACCAAAAGTCGCCCATTTTCATCCCAGTCCCCTACTTCCCTCCAAATTCAGAAGCTCGATCATGCCTTCTTCTCCCGATTCGATACAGAGCCGCCATAATGCCACCTCCAAGAGAAAAGTCTGGACTGTGACTGTTTGAACTAGACTTATTTTCTACGTGACTTTCCATCCATCCATATTTCTCCGCGGATTTTTCTTCCCCCAGCGCCGCATCACAACTCAACTCACTCACTCTCGTTTCCTTCTCCTATCCCCATTTAATAGCCCATATATACTTTATTGCGTTTCTGCACCGGTGATTTCGAACAATCAGAATGTGATGTTGCGAGTCTGCTTCGTTACTCCGTGATCGCATCACATAAGCACAACATCTGTGTTTATTCATACTCCTCCGTCTTCATCTTCTCTCGCCTCGAGGAGGAGAATACGTAAACAGGATCTCACTTCTACTCCATTTCCCCCAAGGATATACTTATTGCATCGGCTCATTATCCCCCTACACTCCACAACTCCACCAGTACTACTCTCCTTTTCTCCCGTCACACAGAAAAAAAAATAATAAAAATATGTATTTCGAGGAATCGAGTCAATCCCTTCAACTTCCAGATCGAGTAAAGACGCTTTTTCTTGGCATGGCCCGAATATTTTTTCCCTCAGAAGTTCCATGGCATGGGCAATATACTTAAGTGAGTACATGCAAACTTCCATTCCATTCCATTACCAGTATAAACTTAATGGTGTGTGCATGTTCGTTTCCCCCGTCATTCATATCATAAGCAAGTACTACTTCCACTAATACATTATGCAAGCCAAGAGGAAAGAGCGAAGCGGCGCTTTTCACTTTTCTCCTGACGAGGGCGACATTCCCAGTTCCCAGTATCGGGCCGTAGTTACGCAAGGATTGGAACTTGGAACAACAAGCAGGAAAAACTTATCCCCATCAACCTCACTCTGTAGGTAATGTAGTAGGCTCGACGTAGCCAAACCAAGCCACCCCACTTTCTCCTTCCCCGCCTTGGAGTTGGGAAGCTAATGTGGCTTATGACGCTGAGAAGGTGAAGCAAGAGCTATAAGTATGAGGCTAAAACATTTTTACCTCCTCAACCAAGCGAGATTTTTTCCCCGTTTTAACTACACGTGTTTCGCTCGGTGGCACTCTCGCTAAAGACATTAATAGGTTTCGTGGTACCAGGAAAAAATAATACCAGAGCCCAAGCCAAGCCAAGCCAAAGCGATACTAATAGATTGCCTTTCGCACTGGAAAAACTGGAAGAGAGCATTACCATTCCTTGCACAAATAGATTGGAGTTGGTCCCGCTGGCTTGGCTTGGACAAAAGCACAACAAACATAACATTAGTTAAGCTCCTCCATAAAGCTTTCCCTAAGCCTCTCTGACCTCGCTTCCAGCCCCGCATAATGTGCGGGCCCATAAATAAAATGCAAGTGCGCCTTGCTTTGCTCCGACTCCGGAGGTAAGAGATTAGGGAGTACAAAAAAGGACTCTCCAGAAAATTACCTTATTGCTTCGGGATAGATTTTTATAGGTGGAAATGCATTTACTTAATAATTCCTGTTAGCTTTCGGAGTACTGACCAGACCAGACCACTCGCAGTCGTAATGAAAAGGATTATAGAGTAATCAATATAGAACTCATGAAGAGGGACCGGAGTCCTGTCATTCTTACGAAACTTTAAAATGTGCAGCTGGCAAAAATCCGTCAAAACTTGTATCTATATGAAGATGGCCATCATGTCAAGCAATAATGCTAATACACATTTTAAAGAAGAGTGCAAGGGTTTCTTTTCCATTTTTGCGAAATGGTTTCTTCCCAAATTAGGAACGAGTACCGTTAGAGCTATGCGCTTGGTTAGGAACGTAACGAACTGTCCCATCCTAGCTGTCTTGGTGCTTTCAATTTACTTACTTGCGAAAATATGTATTAGCTTTCCTTCCACTCTCGACTTTAATCACTGCCAAGCCAAACCAACGGATGGAGCCTTTCACTTGTCCTAGCTTTCATGCCTTCCTTCTCCAGCGAAATTTTTGGCCAGGTGGGTGGTATTTAGTAAAAACTGAGTGGATACATGTCCTTTGACTAGGCCAGAAAGTTAGTTTGCGTCTTGCCTTGCCTCCAAAAATCACTACCAAACTCGCAAACTTCACCTTTCACTCTCCAGGCTTCATCTTGAAGTCCCAGCAAAATTACATTTTTTTTCAATGAGAGTGACCAAAGTGCATTTCCTTCCTCCCTCCTTGTGAAAAGCTGACATTTTCCTTTTTCCTCGAGAGCAAACATTCAGGATTGTGAAAACTTGTCATCTTGTTCCTCTCCCTTTTTGGAGGAGCCATTAGACGTTGATGGGCATTTTAATTAGGTTTCATCTTTCATCGCTCCAAACCTTCGCCCGAACCTAAGTAAATGAATTCTTTTTGGACAGGACCAACCAACGTACGAAAAAAGCGGTATCCACATAGAAGCTCTTCAAATAGTCTCACATTACCCCATCTCTCATTCAACTTTCACGCGCAAACTTTCAAAACAATTTTTTTCCAAACTCGGGCAACTAAACTAGAAAAGTGACGTGATGAGATCATGATGATGTCTCAGTAATGCGCACTTTCCCTGGGAAAATGCAATAAAGTGAGAGCAGTTCACAGTCATTAAGCGCACGCCACCAAAAAAAACTATCCATCGACCCGACCCATCTCCTCCTCTAATTCTTCTCCAGTTGGAAACTCAAGAATTTCAGTTTCCAGTTTGTTAGGAAGACCACTCTTGCCTCGGACGAAACCACAGATAACGTCCCTTCTTCATTAGCACCTTAAACTTTTC
>JAHZNH010001035.1:0-10346 GCA_027744355.1 Tyrannoseira gladiata
TGCTAATCACTTGTGTACATGTGACTCCAGGGATGACTCGTATCTAATGTGACAACGGATATTAGGACTGTGGATGTTGCAAAAAAAAATGGTAATGGAGAGAGAGACGACATGCCCTGCCACGCCATTGCATTGCATTTGTAATGATGATGATGATGACGGTTAGTTCGTTCGTTTCGTGTATTTGCGAACGTGTAAGTGTGCACTTTCATGATATGTATGCTCGGCCTGGAAATGGACTGATAATTTGCATTTTCATCATAACGCACTACATCAGCGAGCTCGTCGTCACGCTCTAAGTACTCACATCACATCGATAGTGATGTTGATGTGATGTGATGATGGTTGGCTGCCGGGGTGGGGGGATAGTCGTGGTGGAGGTAGTGGTGATTATGACTATGATCGGACTTGACATCTTGGAAAAATACTTAACAAGGGAATACGAATGGAAATCAAATATTCGCCTGGAATGAGCTGATGTCTCATGATGATGAGAATGATGATCTAAATTGAAATGATAATGATGAGCGGAGGATAACGATGACTGAGAGGAGGATGAGGAATCTAAAAGAGTGGATGATTATGGTGATGCTGATCATCTTGATTAAGTATGATGAGAATAAGTTCTACCCCCCTACAGAACTACTAAATACATCACATCACATCACACCTCCGTCATGCCCTGTTTACTTCTGGAGGAGATAAGTATTTCTTCTGTGATGCACTAACTTTGTTCTGCTTTCACCACCGCGAGTGGGTGGGAGGGAAGAGTTGGTTGGTTGGTTGGTTGGTGGGGTGGATGCAATTAGCGTCGGATTTATTTTGTACGCATCGAAATCAACATCCACAGCCGATTCACTCGCTCAGAAGTGAAGGGAGTAATGTACCGGTAAGAAAAAAATGTATGTATCCGTAAAATAATCAGGAGGAAAAATCTGAGCTTAGTCTTTCCTCCTCCCTCCGTCGATTATTTATTCACGCATCGGAGCTGGGGTGAATGCGGAAGAGGGATGAGGAAGTGACGGGTTTAGTATACTTTGTTCTCTCAGAAGGAGTCCTCATCATCAGTGATGCGTGTTACTCAAAAATACTTAATGTGGATAGTAATGATGGTTACATGATGATGATGAGGAGGAGGAGGAGGAGGAAAGAATTCGTGCTCTATCAATAAGTACGAGTGACAAAGTCTCCCATTATCACCACGACGGGAGAGATAGATACAGTGGAGAAAGAAGTGGAATACTTACTTAAAGTGTCGGCATTCGTAAATACTTACTCAAGGAGATGTCATTAATAGTCGGCATCTTTGATTAATTTCTTGTAATTCTATCTTCCCGTATTAAGAAAATTGCGCAGAAGAGGTGAAACCTCCACTCCGACTAGAGCTCTTCCTCTCACAAGTCTTCCCTTTTTCTGGAGCGGAAACCTTTCTTGCAGAAGCGGAGTAAACTACGAGGTTTTAGTCCTCTGGATTATTATGAGCAGCGGAAGGCTAGGTGGATGAGGAGAAACAGGAATGAGTTAGCTTCTAGATCCAGTCGGAAGTCGGAAGGGATTCCTTAAAGGAGCTTAACTACAGTCGGCGATTGTCATAAGCATTTTGGGGAGAAATCTATTGGACCAAAAGGAACAAAGCGCTCCTATTACATCCACGCAAGGCACAAGTCCAAAGGGAGTGGGGGAAAGGAAACTTCCCTGAAAAATGAAACTTTTCCTCGATTTGAATTGAGAAAGGAAGCGAGAAATGAGTGCTTTCAAATTCGCCACCTGAATTCTTTTCCAATCGGTTGACAACTCTCTGAAAAGAATCATTTAGCTCGTTCAGGATTCACATGAGCTCTAGCACTTTTCCGGAGGTGAGCTCCAGATGAGGTAGGCTTAACGGCCCTTACAAGAGTTTAAAAATGGATGTGAAGCGTGAAACACGAGAATTTAGAACACTACAAATAAATGCTTCATCCAGTGGGGAAGAAGGAAGGCTGGAAGGGGAAGCAGTGATGATTCGTACATGAAATGTACGCACAAGATGATTGGATTACAGCTGGACTGGATCTGGATCCGGATTCACGAATCAGTAATTGAATCGAGGAATATCCGGAAGTGTAAATGCAGCATTTTGTAGTGGATCATAAACATTATTTTTGCGAGTGACTTCATGCTTCAAGCATTGGCAGCTGGAGGGATTCCTCACCTTCTTCAGGAGAAGTCCACTCCCTCAGGAAGATGGATGGAGTCCACTCCTCAGGACATTGTCATCCTGATCTAGATTTTTACTCATGCAATTTTTCTATCCGAGTCGGAAGCACTTACTACTTACTTTTTTTTTGGCAATGTAAATAAATAAGTTTGTTCGGGAAGTTTGTCGGCACTGTGGAAAAGCGCGTGGTGCACACTCCTCCTCAACCCACCTACTCACTCAGTCACTCAGTCAACACGAATGAGTGCATGGGAGAATAGCCCAGTAAATGGACAAGCCAGAATATAAGAAACGGTCCGGTTTGAAAAGGTCCTCAAAGGGAGGTGGAGTATTCAGAGTGGACTATAGTACTACTATCACAGGAGTACGAAGTGAGTGGATGGAGTACCTCACCAACCTGGAGAAAAGAACTTGGAACTGGCTTTCTACTCCGGCTACCAGCTACCAACGACCAGATACCGACTTTTTTTTGCGGGAGCTGCTTCACCTCAAAGTGATTTCGCATTGAGTCCCGTGGGCATATAAACACATCTTTATTTCGGAGAATTCAAAGAGAAGAACGGACCTTTCCCCAGCCTCAAGTAGAAGTTGGACTTGGGTTGGGTTGAGTTGAGTTGAGTTGGTGAGTTGCTTAAGTTGGTTGGTTGGTTGGTCGGTCGGTCGGTCTTCTCAAGGAAGAGGAGGAGGACGCAAGAAGGAGTTTTTTCTATTCCCATATGCAAACAAGACTTGATGCTGCTGCTCCTTTCAACGGGGGCGAGGTGGAGTATGGAGGGGGAAAAAACAAATTCGCGAAGTAAGTAAGTAGTCACTTCCCCTCGCCCTCCTTTCATTTCCCCCATTACACCCATGAAGTCCCTTGTTAATGTTGTTGTTATTAGGGAAATGCGCTATTCCCGACTTTCGTCACAGAGAATGGGCACCCTATTGCCTTATTTTAGGGTGAGGTCGGGGGAGTCACAGGCCGACCTGCCGTTTCGTTATTTCACTCCTTACGAATCTGAAGGAGAAAAGTTGGGGCCAAACTTGCTCTCCCCCACTGGAATTCTTCCTCCGCTAATGTGTTGAAAGTATCTAATGGGGGAAATTTGTTTATGCGTCCTCCTCCTCCTTTCTCCTGGAGGAGTCAGCAGCAGAGGGCACATTCATTGCAGTTTTTTTTGGATTCTTCTCCAATACAAATTATTTACACGAGTGAGTCTCCAGCCGCTAATGCTTCACCCCTTTTCTGGGGGCACAGGAAGGAAAATGAATGCATGAGTACTTGAGTATTTCTTCCCCCCTCAGAAAATAAACGAACCCGAGTTCTCCGGAGTTTTATGTATGCATGCATGCATGTCTCCCAGCCTAGAACTGTGCTCTTTGCTGATGATGTATTTAGTTCGCACAAGACAGAACTAACCATACGTACGATACCACAGGACCGCCGCCGCCATCTGAGTCGTTTTTTTGTATCCATTCTGAATACCATACCACAATGGAAAAACATGGATCACAACAAAAAGAATACACCACCACCACCAAAACATTTCACTTTTTTCTGGTGGAGGAAAAATAATATCTGTACAGGGGAAAAAAACAACAAGTCAAAGTTATTCATATATTGGGGAGGGGAGGAGGGAGCCACGCAAGGAATAAGAAGTACTTAAGTACTTACTTTCCCCTCGTTCGTGGGAGATGTTGCGTAGGGCGAGCGAGCGGGTGAGTGGAAAAGTGGAGTGGAGTGNAAGAAGTACTTAAGTACTTACTTTCCCCTCGTTCGTGGGAGATGTTGCGTAGGGCGAGCGAGCGGGTGAGTGGAAAAGTGGAGTGGAGTGGAGTGGGTGCAGGGATCCTCCACCACTAAACTACAGTACGGTTCCTTCAATTGTAAATGGGCCATCGCATCGTGAGAGTTAAGATGAAGATGAAAAAGGAAGAGGAGAAAAAAACCCAGGGTATTATTACAGGAGGAGACCTCCCCGCAGTAGGAAGATGTGTAGTAGTCTTCGTAGTACTGCTAGTCGTTTTGCTACAACTCGAAGGAGAAGGAAGGGAACTTAAACGAGGAAAAAATGTAAAGCTGTAAATCTTTCAAAAAACCCTGTTTCATAAATTATCATACAAAGCCTCTTGTCGGAAAAGGAAGAGGAGAAAAAAAACCCAGGGTATTATTACAGGAGGAGACCTCCCCGCAGTAGGAAGATGTGCAGTAGTAGTAGTCTTCGTAGTACTGCTAGTCGTTTTGCTACAACTCCAACTCCAAAGAAGGAAGGGAACTTAAACGAGGAAAAAATGTAAAGCTGTAAATCTTTCAAAAAACCCTGTTTCATAAATTATCATACAAAGCCTCTTGTCGGAATCCTTGTATGTTGTTTTCTCCCCAGTTCAGTTATTTGAGCAAAACTTTAAGTAACCGCCGCCGGAGTGGAGAAGGAGGCTGGAAGAATGCAAACAACAAGAACAAAAAACATATAGAAGGGAGGTAGGTAGGAATCCAAGAATGTTTTGGGGTTTTTTTCCCTTCCTTCGTTTTCAGAATGAACCCGGTGAAGGAAAAAAAGAAAAGTTGGAATTGGGAATGAGAATGTGAATGTGAAGTGCAAACATAGTATATTTATGTATGAAATTCGTTGATTCGTATCATTCATTCATTCATTCATCCATTCGACTCCGACCCATTCAAATTCCTCTTTCAAAAGGGGAAAATAGTGTGTGGCGTGGCGTGCCATGGCGCGGTGTGCTGTTGTCGTATGGAGTGTTTTGTAAACCTTGAAGGGGAAAATAAATACGTAGGATTTTTTAGAATGCGAATGGGGACTGCAGTGCGATGAAGCATCCAGATTATGCTTGTTTTCTCGCGAAGGTGCTGGTGATACAAGATGGATGCATTAGTTAGTTACTGACTTACTCTAGTTCTGGTGCTTTCACCACATCACACCACCTTTGACTTTCCCGGGGAAGATGGGGAGGAGGATGCGTGTGAAGCGGTGAATCATAAAAGAAGGAGGTTCTCCTTGAGGATTTTTTTTCCTCTGAGGTAGAAAATATTGCTAGTCAATACGATGCAACGGCATGTACAAGTAATTGAGACGGATAGATAAGACTATCGAGATGGGGGGATGAGGATGATGATGATGATGATGATCACGAGGATGATTTTGATCCGGTTTTTTCCGGAATTTAAAAAATCGCGAAACGGCGAGTAGACAAGACAACTTCTTCTTGCTCACAGATCTCACGATCAGAGAGGGGAAGAAGCAGGGGGTTTGAGGTAGAGGGGATAAGTGAGTATGTATTGGAAGTGGTATTGTTAGGGGAAAATGAATGAATGGATGTACAGGGCTCGGAATGATACTCATTCATGCAGAAGCGGAGGTGCATACGTTTTTATAAAGTTTAATGCAAAACCGAATGAAGCTGCCATGCTCGGAAGAATCATGGACCTTTTTTTCCCTCAGTACTTTTGGCCTCGTTAGGGTTGGCGGGGAAAAGTTGTAAAAAAAAGAAAGTATGTTCTAAGTCGAAAGACTAAGACAGGGGAGGTGAAAAAAAAGAAAGATGTTGGAGATGATGATGATGATGATGATGATGATCATGATGACGACTACGATGATAATAACAAGTTTGATATATCTATAAAAAGTTTCTTGTTTTTATTCCTCCCTTTTTTTGTTCAGTGCGGTGGAAGGAAGTAGAGTGCCATCAGCAGAAAAAATAGATATTTTTTTTATTGTGGGGAGAACCACCCGTTCCGCTGAGGAATTAAGTAAGTATGTGGACCAGCTCGGAGATAAGTAATACTTGAGTATTGGATCGGGGGAGGGAGGAGCAAGGAGAGGAAATTTATCCTGGGGAAAAAATGGAACGGCACGTATGTATGCATACATGCATGCTTGCATTCACTCACTCACTCACTCACTCAATTCAGAGGATGAGGAGTAGATCCCCATTGATGCATTGTCTTGATGGAGGGGATATCTTCCCCATGAAGGATTGTGTACGTTCCCTCCCCTCCCTCGAAGAAGGTTTTCGATTTTGGGGAGGGGGTTCGGTGGAACTACTTGCCGACATCGCCTTTCAATTTCACTCCAGAGTGGAATGAACGAATGACTCCTCAATTCATTGCGATTCCAGGATACGTCGTATCGTAGGGTGCACGAACCCTTTGGGGGGAAGCGAACGGAGAAGAACAACGACCTCGGGGTATTCCCTCAAAAAAAAACAGAGGGCCTGAATTCGAATTGAGATGGCAATTCCTCCATCTAATTTCTTCCCGGGAGAAGAAGGTCTCCACCTAAGAAGTCGTTCAGGGGTACCTAGATATTCTCGATATTCCTCCAGCAATTGCCTCCATGACTCCAAGATGGAGGAGAAGAAGTACACTTAAGTGGGAATGGAAATGCTCCCCCTGAAATGACCATCCACCGTTAAAGATAGCATTCCGAAAGTTTGGAAAAGTAGCTCCGGCTCCAACTCCGGTTTCGTGTGGCTGATAAAAAAAGTTTGTGCTGCCGGTGCTTTCTCAACAATTTCATTGAGCTTTGCCACGACGAGGGGAAGGGAGAGTGCACTATGCCATAGTACAAAGAAAAAACACTGCCGACCGACCGACCAACCAGACTTGTGCCTTTTTGCAGCAAGCAACGGGAAATTGTTGGAGCTACAGTCAGCCAATCTTCTTCTCCTCCTCATTTTTCTTCTTCTTCTTCTTTTTTTATTCTTGGTGGCTTAATGAAGTGGCAGAATGTACACGGGAGGGGAGAAACTTTCTTTTCGGGGGATTTAATCCACAAAATCCTGATTTCAAAGTTGAAGTTGGAATCCACAATAAAAGTTCGGTCACTCGCATCTCGTTCCATGATTTGTCATTCCCTTACTTAAACAGATCCATCTCCATCTCACTTCATTTTTTCTGCATTCCCTCCAGTAAGGAGAGGTGGAGGAGTAAGCAGTAGTAGTAGCGGTGGTTCTGGCTCTGATGAGATCTACAAAAAAAATTTCGTAGGCACAGGAAGTAATCATTTCTGGAATTTTTCGGTTTTTTTTACCTCTCGCCCTATGGAAAAAAAGTTTCATGACCGACCAACTGGAATGACTCCGGTTGGAGTAGATGTAGATGCAGTGGTAGTAGTAGTGGTAGCGTGCACTCTGCTGCGATGGTGCCTGTGATTATCCAACGAGAAGTACTTTCCACTTTAAAAACCAGGAGAGGAGTAAATTGGAATGGAAATTTGGTTTCGGTGAATTCATGAGATTTTGGCTGGTCCCCCTCCCCACGAATATTGCATGTAAAATGCCGCCAATGGGAGAAAAAAATGAGGAGGTGAAAGAAAGTCTAAATTTGGTTTCGGTGAATTCATGAGATTTTGGCTGGTCCCCCTCCCCACGAATATTGCATGTAAAATGCCGCCAATGGGAGAAAAAAATGAGGAGGTGAAGGAAAGTCTACAAAAAAATACGGACGTTTCTTTTTGCGTACATTTTTCCCTCAAAAAATATTCGTGTGCGGAGGCTTCTGTTCTCCGATTCGGAGGAGCGTTTGCTTGATTGAGCTGAGAAACTGAAGGGAGAAGAGGAGAAGAGGAAGTGGAAAGAAAAATAATGTTCTTGAAAGAAAGTCGCCTACAAAGCTGAGTTACCGGTTAAATACGGATAAATAGACTATAAACAATTTTACCCAGAGATTTTTTACATTTTGCCCGTAATTACGAATGTTTTCAATACGATCGTTAAGCTTCTACATTCCGGGCCAACTCACGTATTAACTCGGCTAATGGATAATTTGGAAATATTTTTATCTATTTAGTTTTATATAATCTTGTTGGTTGGTGGATAAAAAATTCGCATTAGCTACGTTGTAAACAGAACAGCCGGCCGAGTAAATACGTGAGCTGGCCCGGACTGTAAATCAGATTGTAGGTGTGACCTGTATGTCTCGATCCATCGTATGACATTTTTTGCTTCCAATTGATGAATCCCAAGGAGTGTTGTTGCATTAAGGGAAATGGTTGAAATTCGGACTGACTAGCCTTTCCAAACTTATCTTGGATACGGACGGACGGACAGACAGACACACCTATCAATCACAATACTGTACCTTGTGCTGTAGCAACGTAATAAAGTTTTCTCTTCGCCATTTATCCCTCAGAAGGTAACGTAACCGGGAGAGGTAGAAAGTAGTACTTAGTAGTGCACCATGCAGCAAGTTCCCTTCCTCGCTGGATAAAGAGTTTTCGAAGATAACGGAATTGTGTAGATTTTTCCCTTCTTCTCGATTTCATTTATGAAAAATGGTTGTTCCCCCGGAACAATTTTTCTCCTTGGGAAATGGAAGGGGAGAACAGGCGATCTGAGGCCAGTCAAAATCATGCAGTTCCTCCCAGAGAGTTTACTGACCAGACGGACGAGGAGACGAACCATACTCCGCCTGTCAGGAGAGCCGTTCTCCATTTTTTATACGTGCAATGTGATGTGATGTGATGATATTGATGATGGTAAGTAGTAGTAAAGGGATATTACGCATGTAAATGCGAACGCACTCGCCTCTCCCCAACAATCAAGGAAAAGGAAAGTGCGTTCCTTCCCCGAGATACTTACTTGTGATGTGTCCATTCATTCAACCATCTTCCTAAACGTATCCTCTCCACCCACATATATTTGAATTAGGGATTGGCGCTGAGAGCCTGTATCAGCATCCCTTCTCGCCATCACCTTCTTGCTTCCTTATTTCGTTGTATTTTGTTCGAAAGTAGCACTAGTGGGATATTACGCATGTAAATGCGAACGCACTCGGGCACTCGCCTCTCCAGAGCTCCAACTCCAAGAATCATGGAAAAGGAAAGTGCGTTCCTTCCCCGAGATACTTACTTGTGATGTGTCCATTCATTCAATCGTCTTCCTAAACGTATCCTCTCCACCCACATATATTTGAATTAGAGATTGGCGCTGAAAGCCCGCATCAGCATCTCTTCTCGCCATCACCTTTTTGCTTCCCTATTTCGTTGTAATTTGTTCGAAATTCGTTTCAACGACCGGATCGGATCGGATGGATGGATTCATGGGAAAATCGGTATTCTTTCTGTAGTATTCCCCCTTCGGAACTGGGGGCCGCTAATAGTCTCAGTAGTGCTGATTCGGGGGTAAGTACTGCTTCTTCCCTCTCCCAAAACACTATTTTCCCCTCCTTGGACCTAAGCTCCCGCATAATTGAGTGAAGGTGAAGGAATCACTATTTCCTGCGTAGAAGAATGCCTTATTCTCCAAAGTGATTGGCAATTGCCATTGTTTGGCTGGCTGAGGGCTGAGGGGGAGGAAGTGGATGTGGATGTGGATACAATCGCAGAGGCTCACTATATTGATAGTCGTTCTAGTAGCTTCTCCCCCTACCCATGACCATTTTCAGCCTCTTTCACAAAACAATCCATAAATAAAGGAAGGAATCCTTTTTGTATGCTCTCCTCGGCGGAAGAAATAGAGCCTCGTGGAATGGGGGAGTGATATGCCTTCTGATTGAATTCGATTGAGTCGAGTCGGTCTCCAGTCTAGTGTAGTCATTTCACTCCACTCCAATCCACTGCTCCCTCGTCCTCTTCAATTTCCAGGGAGTCGTGCTAGGAGTAGAATGCATGGTAAAGTGTAATAGCATCACATCACATCGCAGCTCTCACTCACTCAGGCAATCGTTTGGTGTTGTTACGGGGAGAATCTATCCTAATATTATTATGGATGATGATGATCATGATCACGCTGAAATCCATAAAGGGGGAAATGCAGGTGCCCTTGCTGGAGTTCTGACATGGCTTTAGTAGCTACTACTACAGCGTCAAATTTTTTTTCAATATTATGAACTACTCCATTGGAAATTGAATAGATAAGGTGTTCTCTTCTCTTTTTTTCATCCCAATCCTCTTGCAGTGGGTGCATGGCTAGGACAAGGCTCGTGCGTGCATCCATGAAATAAGGAGACGGAGAGAGTCAACTTGAACGCGACGATTCTTTGAAGAAATTGAGAAGCACAGTCGTTCTCTTTCTTCTCTTCCTTTATTCCAGTGCAATACAATCCAATCCAATTCAGCAAAGGAGAAGGGGGCTATATTATTCCACTGTGGAGGAGGAGGAGGAGATGAGATGAGACGAGACGAGACGGCGAGAAGGAAAACCATGAATT
>JAHZNH010001036.1:0-19311 GCA_027744355.1 Tyrannoseira gladiata
TGTAATATTTTTCATTTCCGTGATAAAATGCATTGAGTGAATAAAAACGGGCTTTCCCGGGCGGGCTCGGGCTTGAGGGTTATTAATAAGAACCGGTTACCGGGCGGGCGGGTTTCATTTAGGTGTAAGGGTAACGGGCGGGCGAGCCCGGGCTTTGCATTTGAGGCAGGTCGGGCCGGGCTAGCGGGCTTTAAAATACATGTCTTGCAACCCTCTAGTTCAAGCTTTGAATAGAAGTTGAACTCGTGAGAAAGAACCTTATGAATTTCAATCACAACAGGGAATGGGTGGGGGATTTTTTTCAGATAAAACCTCGTGATACCACGTTCGAAACTTCGGGAAACCCCCTGTTTCAACGACATTTGGTCAGCTTCGTATGTAACTTCTTAACTAACAGGTTTATTTCATCCGAGCACAGAGAAGCCGAGCAACCCATACAAATTTTCACATGTCCTTTTCTCCCTCCATCACATCATCCTTTCCCTTTTGCTGGAGCAAAAAGACAAAGCTGACATTTGATTCTACCAAAGAACATAATACGACGAAATCCTTTCGAGTCTGGATTGAATACATAAACTAACAGGACACAAGAAAAATGTATTTTTGCGCAGTTTCGGCACACATGTAGCAAATAAATTTGTAGTACGAGTGTTACGACGTTGCAATATCTGTTCAAAAATCAAAATTGTGTATTTTCTGGTTGAAGAATTTCACCAAAAACCGTGATGCATTGGTAAGTGAGCAATAAAATTCATTCCACACACCATTTTCTCCTCGCGATTAGTGTACTCATCATTTATGGATTTGTTGTAACGATTGGGACTTTGAAGTGGAACCTACCAATAAAAAACGCATTGAGTACATTTCATCAGATCAGGGAATGTCTCCGAGAGGAACATGATGATATTCTACAGGGAGGCGAAAATTTTCAGGTGTATGAAAAATAATGCTTTTTAAAGATCAGATACGGATAAGTATCTATCCAAATAGTGAAACTACTTGTAAAATATTTCATGTTCAACAAATAACATCACGAAGCTCAGAACTTATGGAAAAAATTATCCACTTTCACCTTTAAAGATTTGGCTCCACATCAAACAACCGGAATTTTTTTACCACAAGCTCGAAACAAAAACATCGTACACACGAGCTAGCTATTACAATTGGTCAAGTCGTTTCCGTCTCAATGTAAAAAAAATCTGGACGTGACACTTTCAAAGCTGAAAATATATATTTTTTTCATCCGTCTCCTTTATTTTCGAATAGCCCACTTTTAAAAGGCATTATTAGAGGAGGAGGATCATCAACAACGTCGCAGCCTGCTTTTGGCACTATCCCATGCAATAATAACTCTATCAAAAAGAGGAAAAGTCACTTTCTCATTTTGTTCAAATATATCTTGAGTGCAGTCATGTTGAACGAGGATCTCGTCCAGCACTATACTTACCACAAGAGGAGTATCTAGTGGTACTACAAGAGGGGACCTTTTTGCTTTAACACTTGCTCACACACACATTCATCCCGAAAGCCAGAAAAATATAGTCGACACTTGCCTACTGGACCAGACAAACCAACCTTACTTGGTGCGCCTTGGTTGAGAGAGTTCCTGGAACATGAGCCTCTCACACATCTGATACTAGCTATCCATTTCGATTACTATTCTGAGAAAATGTGCACATGTGAGAATTATACGCATACATAGATACATACTCCATTATATTCAAGCAGATGTCTGGCATGGCATGGCATGACCTGTCCTTTCCAACTTCCAATAGAAAAATCTTAGTCAGCTCTGGAGAGCGCGACAGAACGCCATGAAAGAGGTACAGATGCCTTCCGCTACGCCCATGATTAGAGGGAAAACAACAAGAGCGAGAAAGAATGGAATGAACAAAGGTCGGCCATAATATAAACTAGAAGCCCCTGACTCGCCGGAGCAATAACATAACCATTCATCAGACATGCATCAAGGAGCGCAAGAGTTTGCCATGAAGTTTTTAGACTTCTTTATTACATGCCCTTGTTCCTTCATTATTTTCCCCTATTGTCAAACACTGTCTCCACTCCTTCACAACAATATTTCTTCCATGTTTTTGCAGCGACACCGCCATACCAATAAGTACCATAACGATAATGTGAAACCTCCAGACCAACTAAAGACATTAACGGCTTCACACACTAATCGAAGTGACTGGAGTGAGATAATGCAAGCGATGCACGAGGAAGATGTACCATTTGCAATCTCTAGCAAGTGCAAATGCACTGCAACTGTAAAATTGGTGTAAATGAAAGAGAAGCTGCTGTGGTTTTTTGAACAGCTACCAACAATCCTGTATATACCGTTTGCCTCGCTCTCCAAATTATTATTTGAATGGACAATTTAATACATGCTCATACTCCAATGGTTTTATGTTAGAGGCCATTGCCAAGAAAAAGTAAATTCCAAAAATGAATGCACACGCCATCAATACTGTCTGACCTCGCACTTGAATGCTTTTTCGTTTAAATAATGAAGTGAAAAGGAGCTTCTTACTCGTATCCATAACACACCCCATAACTTTTTTCCACTATCCCGAAAAGGATCGCGGGGAGGAGAGATATTCAATCAAAATCGGTCTATAGATAGTAGCACTATTGCATTGGATCCTTTTCCCCACAGTATGACCTTTTTCCTGAGAGTCGTAATAATGAAACCCTCGATGATAAGAGGAAAGAATGCCCCAGACATAAACTGAGAGTGACTCCTTGATATACAACTACCATCTGGAGGAAGCGTATCTTGATCCTTAACCTCCGTCTTCACAATCTATCTACAATCTATACCTATTATATTTATCATCATATAAATAGATATGCTTTATATCTTATAGCACTCCCTCCACATATTTTTTATTGAATTTCCTACCAAAGCCAACTAATGCGTAGCCAACCCACCCCGCACCTATTATTATCCATTCCCCACCTCCTCTCCTCTCAAATCATCTCTGTGCCATTAAAATTCTCCAAAATATAAGATTATCAAGGGGGCACACAAAAAGCCATTACTTTTACAGGGGAAGAAAACTTTCGCCCTCTGTTTCTGACGACACAATTGTGATATGAAAAATTTCCCAGGTTATATTCATTCCTTCGTTCATTCAGCCGGATTTTTTTTGTCTGTGAACAACAATACCAGCACTGTTGGAACCACACAGGCATATCACAAATGAACTCAAAAAGCACACTGCATTTCTGACTCCATCCATACACTCCTACACAACAAATTACTATTGTTTATGCAGCTCAAAATAAAACCTGGTTGCCAGCAGCAGCACTAGTACTATATGCTTATGTCTCTAGCCTTTTTTCCAAAACATTAAATTTAAGTGGCACTTCATATTGGAGATGTCCACGCATATTTTTCCCCTTTGTTATCTATTTTTTAAGGCTGAACAGAAGTAAATAATGTACTTGCCGGGATCGAACAAGTGCATTCAAACTCGATTTCTCGTTATTACTTTCCTACGCAGTTTTCCCCTTGATTTCCACATGAATTTCCTTCATGCCATCTACAATTTACTGTTCTTTTACGCACACACAAACGGAAATCATGAATCAATGCATCTGCTTAATGTCACTGAATTGCTACCCATTGTCCTTGTTCGCATCTATCTATGCTCATGAGTACGATCATTATTCTGGGGGGAGTCGTTCAGCAGAAGCCAGGAATGAATGAAAAGTGCTGTTTGATGACGCAATCAATGTTTCAATTATTTGGGAGAGGCAGAAGAAGATTACTAGTGTTGCGCATGAAATGATTCCATCAGACACTTCATAAATTTTGACAACATTATCTCGCAGTCTGTAACGCACGCAATTTATAGGGGTATCCCGATTGGTTTGCCCTTACAGAGCTTTGTAAGTTTACCAAAAGGCTTAAAATCAAAATAGAGATTGGGTTTATTCGGAGAAAATGAAAGAAGTGTGGAATGAAAGGGTAGGAGAATCTCGTTGCACTTAAAATTGCTACGTTCATAGAGCAACACCATAATGCGATAGCTTGCCACCCTACACCACACTCGGCTGTCAATGTCAAGAATATCAGGTCAAAATATTGCCCTCAGAGAGTATTACGAGTGTATGGGAAAGAATCTTGTTGACTTAGTGACTTCACTAGTCTCAAGCTGTCTGCTGGCATTAAGTAGCGTCCTGAGTCAAGCCTACGAGCAAACGTTGCATGTGAAAGCTGACTAATGCTCTGTTTCTCAGTTTGTGTGTGTGGGCTCCTTCGCTCACAGAATCTCGTTTTTTCGCTCTAAAATTGGAAAAAAAGAAATAGAAGAGGAGAGGAGAAGAGTCAAAAGAGAGACGGAACAAAAAATAAGGAGGTATGATATTTGAGAAAAACGAGCAGTTACTGGCAATCTCAGACCATTAACACGACTCTCAGGGGTGCCATTCCTAAATTCCAAGCTGAAAGCAATATATTTTTCCCTTTACCAACTATCCAGCATAATTCTTAGGAAAATGCAAGAAGGGAGAAGTATAGTGGGGGAAACGCAAATGTTATGACCAGCAGAGATACAAGAGAAATGAATAGTTCCTCAAACCTCATGATCAAGAAAAATGACGTGCCACGCCAAATATTATGCACAGACTAGGCGAAACTTTTCCGTCTACACATTTCGTTCCTCAAAAAGTATGATTAAAAAATGGTATGCAGACACGTACTTTTCCTCAAGAATTAGCAGTGTGCAGGTAGGTCGGACAAAAATAAAGCACAACGGAAGCTGCCTTTCTTCACTTTCACTCTCAAGGTTTTTTTTCTCGGCTAGATCGAGTTCCAGAGTCTATTTGTGGTCTGAGGCACAATAGAATTATTAGAATTCCTCATGAAGTCAAGTGAAGTCGACGTCCACTTCTCCTAACTTTATTTTCCCATTCAAAGAAGCAGTAAGAATGAGAGGAAAGACCATTTTGCAGTTCTTGTGCGTGTGCCGTGCGCTTGATGGGCTGCACACTCCCTCCTTCTGATATTCCGACAAAGGAAGTTAGACAAGATGATACTTTCCTGAAATAAATTTCCGATTTCTACTCACAAACGGCTTCCTTAGCTGCTCTCTTAGTGTTATGTTAAGAGGCCAGCTATATTTCATACATTCCTCTCCCGCTCCCACCCCATCCGAAAATGTAGATTAAGTAAATATAGTCATTCCTCTTTGTCTTTGGCCCTATTCAAGGAAGCGGATATTTGCTTTGTTATGCATTGCAAGTGGAAAGGGGAAGTGCGCCCATTGTTGGGAGCAAGTCGGTTCTGTCGCCATGTCAGGACAAGAGAAAGTGGTAGCGGTAGCAGCAACTATTCTCCAACGATGTCGAGGAAAACGACCGCCACTGGGACACAATAGGCCAACATATTTTTTTGTTCTCTTCTTTCAATTATTAGGTGCATCCATTAGGAACGACTGCATCAGCGGCGCAGCGTCCAGACAAAAGGAATGTTACAGCGGACCCGAGACCTTACCTTAAATATAGTCGTACACGTCTTTCTAGCCTAAGATAACTAAACTACGTATGTACTAAACCATGTAGTAGACTGTACCAGATGCAGCTCTCGTCTCCTCCCCTGATTTACATTTATGCGTGACATAATATAATAATAATACATTTACTTAGAACCCTACATTTTCCCCTCAAACATTCCCGTGGAAATAATGGAAACCGAAAGAAAATGTTGAAACTTTCCCTCCTCGCCGTTCATTTTGCAAGTTTTCCATCTGAACGAATGGGTAAGAATTGTATAATTTCAGTGTGGAAGAAAGGGGCTAACTTTCCCGTCCCCCCTTCCTCATTACTAACACAATCATTTGCGTTTTATTCGGTCTCCTCAGAGGCATGTCCCTTTCCCATGAATGCCATTGGTTACATCACTCTTTGAACTACCCGGCCCATTCGTTGAATTAAAAAAAATTTCAAATTTCATTCGCGTAAAAGCCTATATTATTATTTCTTTGTCTGGTGTCTCCACAAAAATATTCTTTTCAAAGGAAGTATACTTGGTTTGCCTATTTTCGCTTTGTACGTGAACCAGAGTCCTGCGTTTTTTATGCAGTTAACTAGAGAAAGAAAAGAATCATAATTTTTTGGCAAGAAGTCCTCATCTACTTTCCTTTATATTTTCTGGTCCAAAGATTAAGCATCAGTCTCAATCTCCATATCTCAAAATGATTCTCTGGTGCTGTAGCATTTGCATTCATTGAGCGAAAGAAAGGGGGCTGGAGTGAATGACTGAGTTGTAGTCCCTTCTCCTTTGTTTTCCTATAATGTTTCTGATTTCGCTGGAAGTCGGTTCAAGGAAAGTTTCCTTCTTGTTTTCTCCCTTTGGAGTTCTTCTCCTCCTGAATTCATTCCTCTTTCCCCTTTTACGCTTGTTGACCTCCATTATATTTTTCTTTCCACTTGGAGATTCAAAGTTCTTCCGTTATTGTAAAAGTGTCGTTTGTTTCTCTTGGTATGTATCTGCGAGGAAGAAGCCTGAGTGCACTGTGCTGTTACATTCCGGGAATTAGTTTATTTCAACCCACACCAGTACCCCATTACAAAAGAGACACTGAAGTCAGGAGTGATTGTACTAGCCAAAAAACAATACTATGCAAATGCATACGAACTTCTTTACGTACAGGAATTCTTTACGCGAGCACTTAATTGGATACCTGATTTGAATTAGACTCATCGGAAAATTATTTCCTGTCAAAGTCATCCATTTAAGTGTTTCGCGAGAGTTGTCTAATTTCACATAAAATACTTTTGCAGCTTCCAGCGGAGTTGTACTTTTACACTTTCCATTGAAATAAAAGGTATGAACAATATCAAACATTGTAAGAATTCTTACCTTTGAACAAATCCTCTACATCAGCTACGGGAGGGCTGGAGTCGGCCACCACCGCGAAGATTTTATCAAGGGATCCAAAAATGAGGATTGAAAATACGACACGCCATACTCGGATTGGAAACAGTGTTGGTCGTGATTTGAGAATGATGATTGAATGGCCAATCCATTCCACGGTACTTCCTAGTCAGTCTGTGGATAACAGAGAATACAGAATACACATTACTTCAGACTACATAAATTCAACATGAGTGAAAGGGTTATTACAGTTTATTAGCTAAATCGTAAAAGCAAAATCACAGTTTTTGCGAAAAGATCTTTGATATCATTACGTACACGTATTCCATCATGAAACTACCCTATAGTCTTATCTACTTGACAAAGATGCAAAATGCTGATTCAGCGACATATTTTATGACAATGAACAATCGTAAAAATAAACAATACATGCCCCACTCCATGCTGACTTAGATGAATCTCCTTACTTCTTCGAGTGGAATAGCCAGGTTTAAACAGCGTATGTTGTCCGGTTTTTTCCTTTCGTCCCAAAAATGCATCGTCCATGTACTTACTCATAATACTTTTTTCTTTTCTTTTGCATACGTTTAATTTGTTCTGATATTTACAGAAGTCATCGATCAAACCCCAACCGACAAAAGCCACCCTCTTTAGCAGAACCACGAAGGAATGCCTCTTAAGGAATACGAAGAAAAGAGCACTTCTTCAAAATAATGGAAGTCATCGATCAAACCCCAACCGACAAAAGCCACCCTCTTCAGCAGAACCACGAAGGAATGCCTCTTAAGGAATACGAAGAAAAGAGCACTTCTTCAAAATAATGGAAGGCATGGTGGTTATTTAATAATTCAGGAGAAAGAAGAGCATTTCCTTAAGTAAGTTTTTTTATAAGCATTTTTGCCATAACCTTATCTCCTCTGGCCAGCTCAAATATGCATAAAACAATCTAATTTGTAGAGAAAATATTTCTCGTGAGAGATTAGGGTCAATAAATTTTCGATGATTAACAGCAGGAATGAAAAGAGCAGTAAAATAAAAAGGCATGACAACAAAGTTTGATTCGCTCTACAGAGCTCCAACTAGGAAAAAAAACATAGGATGAGTCCATCCTATCAGGAGCAAGATCATCATCGTAAAATCAACTTGATGGGAGATGAAAGTTGTAACGTATGTGGAGTGTAGTAAAAAGTTGGCTTTTTCTTGTAGTGAGTGGAATGAGATGGCAAAAGTCTGGCAAAGTTTAGTGGAGCACATAAGTACAACATTATCCTATTCCCCGGACACACAAAAGCAATTTACGCGATACCACCTGGGTGTTTGTGCAAGCTCGATTTCTGGAGTTGAAAGGAGTGAAGGCTCTTTCATGAAAGACGTCTAGTCAGTCGGGAATGCTAAATAAATAAGAAGTTTAAGACACCTGTTTGGTCCCATTAGCGACAAATTAACATCAAAATCATTTTACCTTTATGAAAAGCTTTCCAAACTTCAAAAATGTATCAGTTCCTTCTTCTTCAGAGAAAAAGAAGAACAAACGAAAGATGTTGAGTATGCAAATAAAACCCTTTCGAGCAGAAAATACGAAAAAATGACATTTTCGCGAACTAAATTTATTCATTAAGTTACACAGGGGGACTGAAATAGACTTGAGAATGTAATGGAGCCTAGGAATGGAGGCACTTTTGAATAAAATTTCCCTTTGTATTTCCAACATTCGTTTTTTGCAAAAAAACGAGCCCCATCTCAACATATCAACCAAAAGACGCGTTTGTCGACTGCGGGACTTCACATATTCTTTTTCATCAAGTCCGACAATAATCAAGATCGTTCTTTGTCATCATCATCCGCTTGAAAAAGAGAATTTGTGAACATTGTCATTAGTCATTAGCATGATAATCATCTCCGTTGTCTTTGTCAACTTCGTCTTCCCATTGTTCTATGTGACACTTAAAACGGTCTTTTCAAAAGTAATCATCACTGAAGGGGTTCCATCTCCGCAGCGCAGAAGAAAATTACCGCAGCATCCTCGTCGGCCTCAACGAAATCATCAAGTCAAGCAAACACACAGTCACTCATTCCACCAGTCATCCAATTTCAGTTGACAAGTTAGAATAGAAATGAGAGCAAGCGAAAAAAAGGACGTAGGTTTCTTTGAGCATCAAAGTGAAAAAAAGTTCAGAACCAGAGGAAATGGGGAGAATGGAGAAGAAAAGATTTCTATATCGCCACTCCATATAATGAAGTGAAACCATGAAAATAGGAGCAAAAGCAATACAACGACTATAGCACATAACACTAAACTGCAATATATTAGTGCCCGAAGGATAAAGACGAACTAGCTCACTGTTGCTTCCTTTGTCAGTCATTTTATTTTTTTCCCGTTTGTATAGGACAAACTGCTGAGCGGAAAGTGACACAGGAGGTGGTTGCCTGCAACCGAGAGCGTTCTCTTCTAAGCAGTGGTTCCTGAAAAAAAGTCGACATTGTGACGAAATGATGAAGAGAAAAAAACACTGAAAGCACCGCGTTCTCTAACCCGTAATATATTTAATTTACATGTTTACTTCCTCTGGTTCCACATTTTGATGTCTCGGATTCTGGGGGAAATTATATCCTCAATTAACGCTGTTTGTGGCACGGCTCATCTCCGCATTAATTAGTGATTTTGTGGTCCGTGTTCCCCGTCAATTCATTTACATAGAGGAAAAAATTGCGAAGGGTTGGATGAAGAATCGCTAACGGGGATGGAAGCTTTCGATTTCAGTTTTACCAGTGAGGACCAAGCGTTGTTCATGATAATAATGAGTCACATTTGGCGAAACAACAATTTGTTCTGGATGGGCCTGCTTATGTTTATGGTGACTGCCGACACACTCAAACAAATAGATGGAAACGACTGAGGAAGGGAAATAGCCCCAGATGTTTTTCTATGAAAATGGAAACACGAGAAAAGTGACATAACTAGAAAAGGTCAATCAGGAAAAATACAAATAAGAGGATGAGTAAATATTGTGCATATTATACTAAAGGAAGCATGGGATTTTGTAAAGTACATAAAATTTTCCTACATTTCAATTGATTTGCGACATTTTTTAAAGCAAAGCCTTAAAAATTTTAGCAGCGAAGGGAATGTTTTATGCGTTTTGTACTCCACAATCAAAACAGAACGAAAGAAGCTTGAGAACAGAGAGGAAATGGACGAACCCAATTTTCTGGATGAAAGCAAATTTTGAAAAAAAGTTTTCGCATCTCCTTTCACGTACGGGGAAACGTGAAGTGTCACAGAAAGGAGGAAAACAAGGATTGCACTCTCTTTTTCAGTACGTCTTGTTTTGATCTCGTGAATAATTAAAACCTGTGGGACATGCAAATGGGAATGGGGAATAATGTACCTTGATACTAATGTTGTAGAGAGTGAACACAGGCCGACCGAAATGTTTTCGGGCTTTTCCAGAACTTACGAAATAAATAAATAGCACCGCCTGTGGAAGGGAAAAAGCAATGCTAGCGCCTTGAACCGTGCGCGGGGAGAAAGGATAAGAATGCAGAATACCAAACAGGTTTAATATATTCGTGTCACTCAATTTACAATCAGATGTACATCTCCATCTCAAATTGAAAAAGTGAACTCCGTAAACTCGTAGTGATGCAAAGTATGAAGCTGAAAGTCATGTAACCAAAGGACAATTTTTTTGTATAAGTCAAGCGACAGCGTGCTAAAAATGGCTATGGTAGCGACAAAACTCCATATTCTCGACATTAAGCGATCAAACAGCTTGAGCGAAAAAGCGTAAGGACGTTGTGCAATTTTTATTTTGGTTACCCTAAACATTAAATGATTTATGGAACGTCTCATTAGCCCTTTGACAAAATTGCATCGTGAGTCATTTTCACGAAAAGGAAAGCAGTAGTAGAAGCATTTACTTACTCTTACTGACGATTCTAATTATCGATAAACAAATCTAATTGAGGCTAGCAGAAGGATATATATTCTGTTCAGTGTTAGCAATAAAGCAGGTACAATCCCGAGAAACGCTAAGGATTTTAATGATTTATTCAGCGGGACTAGGTAATTACGATTTATTTTTATATGGTCGTAAGCCTCATTTCATCCGTTCAGAACAATGCTCCACATCAGCTAAAAATTGCTTTTTAATTATGTATGTTAAATGAGTGCTTCTCGGAAATGGCTTGGGTGGGAGTCTATTGAAGTTGTTATGCAAAGGGAACAGCATGAACTTTCCCCAAAAACTTTTTTCATTTGATGGGAAAGGGTAGATGTGAGAGAGCATGCATGCTTTCACAGAGTTCACATTTTCTGCTCTCCTGTCCTTGCGTTTCATATTTCCCCTGGCACATATCAAACGACACATACAACCAGCACAGCATCGCGCCAACAATTGCTTCTCAAAATGGCCAAGGATATTATAGCAATGTGGAGAAATCTTCCCCAACAGCTCTCGTAATTAGTTTCAGGCAAACGCTATAAAAAGAATGAACTGTTTCCCAATAGTGTCGTTTATAGTTCAATAATAAAGCAAGAGCAATTGTGCAACATTATTATCAGCAGCAGTTCTGTCAACCTTTTTTCTGCACGATTCAAGGCATAAATGAATAAAAAAATCTATCGCAATTCTCCAGTATGCTTATTTCACACGCTGGACTTAGAAAACGCGAACGTTACTAATCATGAGAGTTGTGTAAAAAAATCCATGCCACAATCACGAAATAGTTTTGGAACTTTATCGCAATTGAATAACACGGCGGCAGATATACATAGAACTTATGCACGCCAGACAAACAGTGAAGACGTAGTATTATAGTACGTTCGTCTCCAGCTCCAAGGTGAAAATGAACAAGCCTTCAAACTAAAATCAAAATTGAGGATCTGATCCAGCAGCGTATTTATTCCGGAACTAATGCAATCTTCGGAACAAAGTGATGGAATCCTGGATAAAATGGAGGATAAAAAAGGATAGATCTTGGGAGATGAAGGGACAAGTGGTGCGGTTATTTCTGTTGCAACACCATTTCAAGCAACACTGGGTTTCTATGAGATTCGATGTCGATGTAGATACAGTGTGACGGGAAAGAACAAAAGGCAACACGTGCCTAATTCAAGATTCATTTAACTATCTTGTATGTACTTGCACGACTGAGCTTTTTCACACAGCTACAACGCACCACCACACACATGAGTACATATACTTATAGCCTCTCCTTTGAGTACACACTCATGCGAAATGGAGTAAAAAAGGTGTATTGGATATGCTTAAGGCGAGAGTAAATAAGTTAAGCGTGTCTGAGCTCAGCTTTTACTTTTGCTAACAACTTTATCCCTGCTTTCGGCTCCCACACCTTTCATTATTACTTTCTTTTCTTCTCCGCTTCCCATTCTTTTTACTTCCTCTTAAACAGATATGGTTCTGGGCTTAAGCGGGTTAAAGTGGTTATAACGGGTTTTAATGGGCACTCCCCACCACCAAAAAGTTAACGAGCAGAACGGGTATTTACCTTTTTTGCACTGTAGAGTATAACCATTAAGTAAATACGACGTATACATGTTGCTAAATTAGAAAATGAATCCATACGGATTCAATCACCACGAAAGATGTCAATTTGCAATAAAAACTAGTGAAAATGCCAAATGTTCAAAATGCTATTTAGTTTAGCTTTCTCGTACATCCTAATATGATTGTTGATATGTTAATTATATATCTGTACTTGAAATATTTGAAAGGAAAATTGTTACATTCATTCCAAGCGACCTAATATGTATATTTATGTGACCTTTGTCATGAGTTATCATGACGTACTACGTATTAATTGAATCTTCTGTAGTGATTTCATTTTTTCAAATTTTTGTGGATTTTGTACTCTATACGTAAGAAGAAAAAATAGGCATAATGAAAATGTTTCCTTCCCACGAAATGCGTAGCACAGGTGCAAAAACTTAATGTCAAAAGTTAAAAGCATAAGGAAATAATATATGCAATATAATGCAAGTGAAACTATATACTGCGCAAGGTTCAACCCATTATTGCCCATTCAAGCCCGTTTAAACCCAAAAACCCGTTATTACCCGCGGGTTTGGGTTTTGATATTAAGTATAACCCACGGATTTAAGCATATCTGCTCTTAAATGAATAGGTAAATCAAAATGGAATCTAGCTGAATATGGACCTGGACTGCTTAATATGTAGTTCAAAGCATCCAACATGTGCCCGCCTGAGCTACTCGATTTTTTTTCACATACTCGAAAAATTCCTCTCTTTCGCCAAGCCTGCCAGGATTTTGGGCTCATATTATATTAGCGATTCTATTTTCTCCTCCTCTCAAAAACTCTTCCGAGAGGGAAAGAGAAGTGATAAAAATCTAAAGCCGTGTTTCCCCCTTTTTGTTTGAAGGGAATAAGGCAGAGAATATACCAAACATGAATTAATGGGATTGGAAGGAATATAGCACTGATTTTTGCTCATGGCCCTACCAACCGATTCCTTGAAATCTATGCGTGGAAGACAAAACAAAAGAAGTTTGTTCACTCAGATAATATCAATTCAACCACACAATAATGACAAAGCAAGTAAGCTTTTGATGCAATTAATGGAATTCTTTAGAATCGGCGCGATGGTGCGAGCGCTAATCTGTAATGCTTTGGGAGCATGAAATTCTTGTGTGGTTGTCATCCTTTTATCGATTTCTAGAACTGTTTAGCCCCAGATTAAATTACACTCTGAACCCTTATAACCTGCAAAACGTTTGGAGACATCCAAGGGCTTTAATGGCACTATACTGGATCCTCACTTCACCTCCATATGGAGTAATTTGGAAATCCACACGTTGGCTCAATTTTTCGCTTCTGTAGACCTCACTCGAATTTTATAAGCTTGTCGAAAATAACTACCTCACTTTCAACGGTGAACTTTTTCAAGTAGCGTGTGTTAAATAAATGAAAGCCTTGTTTGCTAATTTAAGCATAGCGAAGTTCATAATAAGAAATTTATTAGATAAGGGTACGCTTTCCTTAACATTATTTTCGGACTTCAAAGAACTTGAGGAAAAGAAACAACCTAACGTGAAGAGCAATTAGCATCTCGTCGCTTGAGAAATGTACTTAGCTGTATCCAAAAGAAATCTACCAGTAATTTCTTGAGCAAACTCAAACGCGACGATGAAAAGGGAAGTAAAGTGCAAGACAAAGGAACTCTTTTTTTTTGAAAAGCTTGAGAACTAAGTACTTACGTCCACGCAGAAAGTAGCAAGAGAACGTGAGAAAATGTCAAAGAAACGACCAAGTAAAAAATCGGCAAATAATTTTACGCGCCATGCCTACCACGATATCAAGGTACATTGCGAGCTGAAATCTTGCAGAGTAAGTGAGTAAATGCTTAGCTCCGGACGCAAGAATTATGGCGCAGTGTTGAAGAAAATGAAGCACCTACATACATAATGGCATCTTTTATTTAACAGTGACGACCTATTTTACTAGCCCCCATATGAAAGGAAAGGGTGAGTACAGATAGAGCAAGTAGCAAAAAGCACACACCTCATATATCAAATTCAAGTGCACGGACTAGACACTACACCAGCTTTGCTTCATGAATGAGACATGGTTTTATCTGCATAGTGATATGAACTATGTAACTATATAGAGCGCATATAGACTCGCTCACTTACAGAGTGTGGAGACGAAGGAAAGAAAAAGTTCCGTTTACAGGATCAAAGGAAAAACCTTTGCTTTCTCCGTTTCACTGTGATGTCTCCTCCCTCGTGAACCACCTTTTTAAACACGGCCCAAACAAATATCGCACAAGACTAAAAGAAAACACCATTTCCTGATACACTCAATCTTGTTTCTGAGAGATGTATCCAATTTTGCTAAAGCCTAGCTACTTTCCCCTATATTAGTCAAAGAGTTTTCGTGAATTTCCTCCCAAATAATTTATAATAGGATATACATTAGGTACACGAGACATCACTAAGTCACTTAACTTTTTTTGGTTTCGGTTCAATGTAATGATAACGTGTCTTAGTCGGACAGAGCGGAACTTACAAGGAAGCTACATGAGTGGGTATGTATAAAGTTAGCATTTTCTAGTCAATTCGAGAATGCTGAATTTAACTCTGACCATCGTTTTTGGGAGTAGGTCCATTTCCTCCCAAAATTAAGGATAATATTTTGCACGATAAATGCATTCACGAATAGCAAGTATACATACACTCTTTGCTTTGTCATGATCGAGTCTTTCAATCAGCATTTTAAGTGATTGTAGACGGTCTTGACAATATTGAGAGAGTAATTAATCATCAATAGCAAGATTTCTTTGCTTTTCGGAGAGCAGATTGATGTTTTTGTAATCGGGTCAGGTATTATCGTGGTCTGTTGAATGTGGTCCATTTCACCCCATTTGTTATATACAGTAAATATGCATCGCAGTACGGTAAGTCATTGATTGATTTCCATGAAGTCAAAAAGAAATGCAAAATAACTAATAAATTATTTAAAACCACTAAAATGCATTTTTTCAAAAGTTTCGAAAAAAAAACAAAAATAATCAAACACGGAGCACAGCATCAATATATCTCGTGGATGCGTAATGCATAGTTCGTCCATAATGTTATGTTTAATTACTCAATAAAATGGACCTCCTCAGGAAAACCATGATCACAGTTAGATTCAGCATGCTTGAATTGACCATAAAATGTCAATTTTATATTGAATCGGACGTACCCACTCAAGTAGCTTGCTTGTTAGATACGTTATATATTTCCGAGAGTGTGTAATGGAAAAGTTGAAGAAGTAAAAATGCCGTAAGAACTCATAAACTTGCTCACATCCACATTTTCCCCCACTCCCCTTCCCTTCTTCATCTTTAGAGCCTACGAAATATGTCACTCAAAAGTGTGACACATTTCGTCTCCTCCACACTATTTTTATTTCCTCCATTTCTAGTCGTTTCTTGCTCTTTAAACCCTTTTGCTTATCTTGTGACAAGCATTCACGCATTCATGGTTTCCATTTTTTATGCTTAGGAGCATTATACCATCAAACATTCGAGGTAGGCATGTTCGTTCAGGACGAGACTGGATACATGGCTGGATAAAACCATGTACATATAAAGTCATGAATATTTTTTTACAAAAATAAGGAACCACTTGAACAGTATTAGATGTGGAGAGCAGTAAGAAGAAGGAAGAAAAAAAACTGATCTCTGGTTTCGTCTCCCTTTTAAATCGTGGGTACAAACAGAAACAAAGCAAGCTAAGTAAGTACTTAAGTATTCCGCCATGGAGAGCTTTAACTTGAGGCCAAAGCCAAGCAACGTTGTTAGCGGCTCTCGTTAAGTGTTACATACAAAAAGTTCAAAGGAACATGAACCCCTATATGGTGAGGTGGCGCGTCCTCTTCAAGAAAAAAAAACTAATAATGCAATAAATAGGGATACAAAACCAAGTGTGCAAGAAAAAAATAAGATGGGACCCAGAAAAAATATCCTCGAGGAAATAAGCTACTTTTTTGTGTGCCTTCAAATAACCTTGTTTTTATTCGCTAAGGCATCAAAACCACGAAACATCTCCAGCCAGACAAAATTAAGTTGGTGTGGAAAATATCACGCCTGAGCTGTAGGCATTAACTATAGAGCATGGAGAGAGAAATAAACTCTGTTTGGATCCTCTGCTCCACCCTTCGCTTAAATGCAAAATGTCAAAGTGTATACACGGTTTTCCATTCAAGATTTGCAGTGGAAATAATGGACAAGTCTGGAGAATAAATGAGGAAAGTAATTTTCATCTTATTTATCAACCGAAACAGGACCCACTACTTACTGCAAAGAAGTGCCAAATCCACTCGCCCTCGTTTCCTTTTTCCCTCGCTCTCCATTTCCTTCCTTTTCCTGAAAGCCTGCTTACACAATCTTCAAAAACAAGTTGAGTGTCCGTAGTAGGTACATAATGTGCATTACTCTACTCCCATTTTAACACGTTAGGGTGACTTTAAGAGCCCACTGAAACTACTGAACTTTGACCGATATCGTAATCGTACTTAAAGGTAGTGTTTCAATAAAAGTAGTGCAGGAAGCCATTTTAAATGGTTTAAGTTATTCCGTAAAAAACTTGTTCTCTTATTACAAAAAAAAGTTATCGAGCAAGGAAAATTAGTTGTAGACTAAGAAAAGTAGACGCTACATGCTGCACTGCTGGAGAAGAAAAAAAACTTCTCTCATTCAACAAGCCTTTTGACTACTCTTTTTGTTCTATCTGGTTCTGGTTCAACTTCTTAATTTTACTTTATTGACTTGAGTCAAGTTTAAGCACGTCAGTAAAAACAAGTCAGATAAAAAATCTTGAGTGAGAGAGATGCCTTCAACCCTTCTGCCGTTTACTATTACCATTTACCAAAAAATGTGAGAATGTATATGTACCTCAGCACATTTGAACCCTTAAACATCGTGCGCTTAGCACACTTTTTTTAAAGTTAAAAAGCAAAAATGTACGGGGAGCTCTCCATCCAATAGTACCTATTACCTATTTTTCCGCCGCCATCATCTCTCTTTAGTTGAGGTGGCATGCTAGCTTAAAATAGGGGAAATGGGATAGCCTTTGCCCCAGTACATTTTTACTCATTTTTCCTTCCCTTTAAAACTTTTTACTTTCCGGTCTAAATTTTTAATGTCACAATTGGAGTACTTGAAATGCAAGAATGTTTTCTCATTCATGGAAGAGCAAGAGGGAAAATCTAATACTTTCCCATTTTCCTCCATTTACCCTTTCGCATTCCAGGAAGAGAATTTGCTGAGTAAGAAACGAAACTAGTTTTTTTTGAAACGCTCATCCATTTCTATCATTGGTCCTCAACCATCACTATCATCAACATCATCATCATCAAAATCATTTTATTTTAGTGGGACATAATGTGAAGGAGAATGGCACCTCTTCAGAATACATTCCCTTCCTCAGGATGAGGATGTGGGTGAGTAAGTCAATGTGATACTGGGAGGTCTTTCAAAGCCATCATCGAACCACTACCACCATGTCACCACGAAATACTCACCGTGAGAGCAGACAATTTCGTGAGGATAAAAAAAGTCACCAAAAAGTCAGCAGTGAGCAACCCTTCTCAGCCTCTTCATATGAAAACCCTACGAACACGTCCAACTCCAATATTAGCGAATTAGTTTGGAGGAAAAAACAGTGAAGCTGTTAGGGGGAGAGAGAATGATGTGAATGTACTGTAAAACATGATCTTGGTATAAAAAAACGAGTAGAGAAACTAAGAAAAAACACAAAGTTAAAAACATAATACAAGTTAATACCCCCAATTCCTTTGTACTAAACGTTGTGTAAGTTGATACTAACTCGGTAACATTGCTTATTTATGAGAGTCGTAATAATGTCGCTCCGCTTGCTCCCCACTATTTATGTTATTTCCTCACACAAAGACAGTTTTCCTCCTTTTTTTCTTCCATAGAGGTAAAGTTTTTTAGGAAAAAACGTGGCATTTCTTTGTTATCTCTAAATGTGGAAAAAAGTGTTTCACATTTTGGATGACTGCCTCTACCACCCTGCCCCATGATGATCACGATTGCCGCGACGACTACAACTACAATGTTCTCTTAACTCTTTTAATTTCTCTGCACACATTTCAACCCTTCACTTAAGAAAGATATTCTCATGACATTGCTTGTAAAACATTTCCCGACAAACTTTTTACTTTCGCATCCGCCAAATCTCTCATTCCAGAAGAGGAGTATGACTGGGCTTGCTTGTTCACTCACATTCCTTTAATTCATGGAAGCGTGTTAAAACTCATAGGAGCTTTAATGCTCTGGAGGAGCGACTTTGCACTCACGCGTTTTTATCGACATTTGCTACCGTACCGTTGACAAAACAGAATTTCTGTAACATCAACCCCATCCTCCGAAAAAAATCAAGAGTTGGGCTCCTACAAACGGAGTAAGTGACATTTACGGCCATCTTCTCTTGAAATCCCAACTGATCTTAGGTATATTCAAGCCTTTTTTCTTCAAAGAAGTTTCTGCAACCCTCTTTCATGCACTCTGACGTAAAAACAATAAAAGAACATCACCTGGTGTTGGAAAGGCACAAACAAAAATTGTTTTCTAATGCTATACACTGCAAAGCGTAGCAACGGCAATTTTTGAGAAAGCAGTAGTCCCTTACAAACATGCTTGTTGCGCTGTGAGCATCTCTAGAGACGTCAACTCTCGTCACACATTCCAGTAGGAAAGACAGGAAATGGGAGCATCGAAAAATAAAATGTCGGCTTTCTCTCAACGCCGTGCATGTCATTTTTTAACAAGTACACAGTTCCACTTCTATGCGGTGCGATTCGTCACACTAACGCTCTCACTCAATCATCCACTAAAAATTTTACCTTTAACATGAATAATATCTCAGACTCGTGA
>JAHZNH010001037.1:0-10446 GCA_027744355.1 Tyrannoseira gladiata
GATGCTGAGATGACGATGATAATATAATCCAAACAACACAGGGGAAAAACTTGTACGATGAAGTTGATGGTTTCATTGGAAAACAAATGATCTCTCATCTCCAACCTTGTCACTACATTCGAGCTCTGAAATAACATCGGCCACAATACCCAGCAAACTACGGCAGCAAAAGGGATCATCATCAGATTGTTTCCCATCATTATCATCTCTTCACTAGCCCAACTCGCCCACAAACAAACCACTCAGGACAACAAGTTTTTTTTCTTCTCTCCCTCTCCGTAGTTCACTTTAATCACAAAAAAGTATAATAAATGATCTCGGGAGGTAGTGGAGGCTAATATTGCGTCTTCCATGAATGCATAAAAAACGAGTGCTCGGAGGTATGATTTAAAAGAGGGTCCCTTCCAGAAGAGATGGAGAAAAAACTTTTTATAGCATTCATCGTGAAGGATAAAGTTTTTATTTTGTTGCGATGATGAGTAAGGAGTAGCCCGTCCAGTCAAAAGTCTGGTGCTGGAATTGCTGATGATGAAGATGATGCCGGAGTCTTGACTGTGTGTGAGGTCCTCCGTCATTTTTGAAGTTACGAACGTAAACACGATCGAGACGAAGACGTGCCGAGAGATTGAGAGTCTTTAAAGGCTTGCTTGACTTACGCACATTTCATCTCAAGTCAAACAGAAGAAACTGTTCTGGCTCTCTACATTGTAGAGGAGGAAAAGAAAGGAATGCGATAAAAATATCTAATTTCCAGCATTACATAAATATGCACCTGTGCTCGCAATCAATGCAGATAAAAGATACGAGAATATTATTTCGGATGAATATGAAGAATGCTTTATCGCGATTATGAATTTGAATACAAGAAACTGTGCTGCTGCTGCTTTTATAATCTTCATGATGGTGGCTAGGCACAAATGGCTTACTTATTTCACAGTTACCTAATCTCTAAAAAGGGTTCTGGCTGTGAAATATATGTAATCCTAACTTGAGGCAAGTCGTTACTTGGAATTCACTTAGAGGCCGCAAGGCATCCTCATTTGAGAATTTCAGAAAGAATGTTGTCCAGTAATAAAAAATGGAGGAGTTGGATTAAAAATAATTATAAAGATATGATTATTTGGGTGTGCAATAACTTTGGAGGCGGTTATTTTCTAGACAAGTGGTGTACAAAAATAGCACACTTGTTCAAGTATTTTTTATTACATCTTTCCAATTCAACCTCGCATCATTCATTGAACAACGCCTTTGAAGCGTGAGAAGACGAGAAAGTTGTTTTTTTAGAAAGATCTGCCTTACAAGGATTCCAAAATGAGATGTATAATTCTTTGAGAAAAAGACGAAAAACTGTCCAGTGATACTTAACTGTGATAAGATATAGCCAAAGACTGGTTTTCGATAGGCATCTCGCTGATTTAAGAAAGGAAAGGGAGAAATTGTTGTCTGTTGAAAGTAAAAGCGCATGTATTTTGATTTGAATGATTGCCTCCATAATTGCGGCCCTTTGCTCATTAGCAATATAAGAAAATTGTCCAAGTTGTACTTGAGTACGTATGTACATAAATCCAAGTCATTTATGAAAGGGCTTAATTATACCACAATTAAAGCGAATGTTTAAGTTTTTGCTCATGAGTGCAGTCTGCATACCTACATAATTAGGGAGAGATTTACTTGAGAACTCCAGTATTTAGCCTGAGATGTTACTAGAGCCCTGTGTTGTTTCATCGAAAAAGTTTCTCAAACAGTCCTCATCTTTTTTGTGTCTCTTTGAGGCTCCACTAGAATCTCTATTCTTCATGTGACTCATAAAAGTATTTACCCTGGCCCTCACACAAAAACAATGGTTCACGCATTGCATGATGATTATTACACCGGTGGTAATGATGCAGGTGGTATAGGGCCAACAAATCTCTTTTCCTCTTCACCAGTGATACACCCATGAGCATGATCGAGCTGAATTTTGTGTGTAATTTCAAGGCCCTCTCATTCTTTACACGATTCTCATCGGTACCGCCATCCTTATTATACCGTAATATCTCCTGGTAAAAGTTCATTATTATACAGTATTTATTAATAACCCTGCCCGTTTATGTCTGCCCGAGGAGGCAGCCCAGCAATATTTTATTTTCATAAGAAGTCTCTTTTTTACAAGAGATGCGATTGTGCTGAAGTGCATGTCTAACGGAAAAAAACCATGTACTTAACATGCATGAATCGGGCTTTCAAAACGATCGTGAATTACAGACGCGGTTTTCAGATCTCGAGCGGAGCGCCAGGTAATCCCTTGCTCTTGCATGCTGAAGTTATTTTCTTCTGGGGGATGGATGAGTTCCAGAGAAGTCTTTTCAGACGAGACGATGAGAAGAAATATGTGCGTTGCATCTCCCTGAGCCCTTGCTCTAAATTACGATATTAACCCTTTCTAAATTGGAAGATCCGGGCGGAGATAGCCGTACTACTTAACTGGAAGATGAAAATTAGGCGGAGGAGCAAAGAAGAAGAAAGAAAAGTGAAGAATCATGAGCATAGGATTTCATCGTGATTATAATAATACATCGTGCCCTCCTCCGTTCGGTGTACTTGAGCCTTCGGGGAAATTATGACGATGCTAGACTGGAATAAAAGAGCTACGCTTTCCACGTTAAATCATTATATTCATTATCACAAAAAATATTGGCCTCCACGACAAGTGTATTCTAAAAACGTGAAAATCGCTGTTTTAAAAAACTGCTTTACTTATTCTTATCATGTAGCAGGTAGGTATACTTTTAGAATGAGTAGAATCTAGAATGTCTCAGTCTTGGCTGACTGGGACGGGATTATCTGGAATGCAGACATTTTTCATGACATTTCTCTCATGGAACACGGAGGACTTTTGTATTCAAATATTTCCCAGGACCTCATTCACTCCTCCAGAGCCAGTCTCAAAGACTGGAGAGGAATGCAGCGTTAGCTCATCCATATGGTTTCATCATGCATGTAAAAGGTTTTGTTCACTTTACGTGAACGTCATAATATCCAGAAACGATTGCATTGTAATGTACACCCTTTCTCTCTGGGAGGAATGATAAAAGCACAAAGGGTGGTGGCCCTTTAATTTCTTCGCTTCTTTTTATCGTTTGATGAGCTTTTTCCATATTGTGTGAAACGCATGAAACCATCACGTAATGACTCCAGCTCCAGCTTGGATTATTTCATTTCCTAACTTGACTTATCAATGCATCCACAATTTACTCGTACAATTTCATGGGACTTTTTTTAAATAGGGGCTCATCTCTTCTTTAGACACATATAGTTTATGTGCGTACCTGTTACACAAAAGTTATAAATAACCATTGAACTAAAACGAACCAAAACACTCTGTGTATTCGGCAGTATACTCTCGTTTTATCAAATTAACTACGATGTTTAAGTCTATTCACTTGCCCAGAGATTTCTGCACGAACAACAAATGAATCTTTTTTTCTTCTATTCATTAACAAGACCGATGATGATGATGAGGCTGTGTGTGACCACTCCTTTTTACCTCTTTTTTATTCCACGTAAAATGCGTGTCTGTCAGTAGCCTTTACTTCTTCCGTCTCCTGTCTTGAAACATCCCTTCCTTCCTTCCATGAAATCTATTTATTTATTCTGCGTTATTAATTCCTCCCTAAAAATACCAGAAGGGAATAAGGCGTCCGTTCTTTGGCTCTCTTTATCAGTTATTAGATTTACGGACGTCATTCAATTTCTCAATCTTGGCTTTTGTAATGGAAACGGCCAAAAGCATCTTTCTCTCTCTCTCTCGTATGTATGACTAACGAACAAACAACTGAAAACTAAATAAAGTTAAAGCATGAAAGCATTTACTCTGAGAAGGGAAGATGAGAACAAAAGTGGATGCAAGATTGGTCACGTTTCAAGCACAGAAATAGAAACTCACAAAGCAAATTCGGAATTCTTATACCTGCTTGTAAGAGCAACGTGTGAATCGGTTGGATTATTAACTGATGCACTTGTCCTTTCTTCAAATCATTTTTTCCCCTGCATACCGTTTTGTAAAGTAAACACAACTACAGAAATACGCCCATATGCAAATCCATATATAAATCTTTTATCATTAGAGCTCGAACTCCACCACCAGTCTTGTGAGAATGCCTACGCCAACCACTTCCGATTTTGGAATTCTATACTGATGTACTGAGCCAATAACAGAAAAAACGACGAGGCTGAGTGAACGCTTTTGAAACGACACAGGTTCCCATTGCATTCTCATCAGATGAAAACACCAACACAACACCACCTCCATTTACTACCTGCAGTCATAAATATGATCTAGAAATGATTCTTGAGAGAAATAAAAACAGAAGTAAGTAGGCAGACTGAAGCAACGGGTTTGTTTCACACAGTCCACTCTTTATTCCATTCAGGGAGCATCTCTTTCTTTTTCATCATCTTAAAAAATTCCTACAGTAAATGGAAAATTGTAAATATACTCTCTGGGTGTGTACTCAACAAACACCCATAAAATACTTGAAAGAAGGCGAATGTGAGAATTTAAACGAGAGAAAGAATTCCTCTGAAATAATGCTACTATTGTTGAGTGAAGGTGCAAACAAAGTTTGTGTAAAGTAAGTAGCTCGTATTTGTAGGCAGTCTATTTTTCTCAAATCTCAACCCCTTACATCATTTCAACTAAAAAGCCTGACGCATGCGGATCTTGAAGAAAGATTTGGTGATATTATTGCTAGTGTTGTCTCCAATACAGCTTACGGACGTTGCATTGCCTATGCCATGTCAATGACATTCGCAGTACAAATTGTGGGATCACAATACCCCAAATAAATACGACCGTGTCATGCACATAATTCAATCACAATTTTCCAACTCACCTCAATGCCAGCCATGAAAGAAATTGTAGAATATAAGTAGATGAATATAAATGTCAAACTCAAGGTTATATGAAAGGCGAAAATTGTACGTTTAGATAGATCTATATGCTTTTAAAAATTATTTAGAAATAAAGTCAAAGAATATTACAGATTTACATAGATGCACATTCTGTACCGTTATTTTCCACAGCATGAATGGTGAAATCCAGTTTCAATGTGCTATTTTTATCAGTCAGCCATGAGCATTTCATATTATCCAGCAATGAATAATAATTGTTGAGGTTGAGTAGAGTGAGTGGGATTAGGGATTTTTTTATAACCTGGTGATTCATTAGGCCACGTTTACGAAGCAAATTAACAGCTGCCTGCCTGTCGTTGTTGGAGAAGCAATAAAAAGTACTTTTGAGTTGTTGATCTTTCCTCGATTTTTTCTGGTCCATTATTTTTTTACATCTCCTGAAAGCTTCGGTGCTCAAAGCGGGCTAGGGCAAGTGCGTGCCACAGCATTGGTATTTTGGCTTTATTCATAATATCTAACACCCTCTTTCCTACAACCCCTTTCCCCTTGTAAAAAAATACTGACTGATAATCTCATTCTGCTTCCAACAATTACTTTTAAAAAATGCACTCAAGCTCAGCACTTGAAATTACGATTGCACTTTACCTCTCTTGTAACAATGGTCATGGTCAGCCGTAATACAAGAAGTCAACAAAGTCAGAAGTCTGTGACACTTCAAAAAAAACTTTGCCTGGTTGTCGGTCGGCCGATCTTCAACAAAGCCGTCAGACACAAACACACATGCATACAGAAATATTTCATGCTTAAAAATCTCTTCCGACCATTTATCTGATGATGGGGTGTGTCCGTCATAAGCCGGAGTTTTTTTGTTCTTCAATAAGAAGCAGCATAGATAGTATGATTGCTTTGACTCTCAGTCAGTTCGACCACAGCCAAAGATAAAATGGAATTACTAGTGGCATAATCATCAGAGGGCAATTCCAGAGGGACTTGCTTTTAAAAATTACAAACTCAGGAAAAAAGTAATAGTGTCTGGCAGGCATGCGTTGCACCGCATCGCAAAAGCCAAACCGCTACCAGAGTATGTATGTGCAACAAAGAGATTTGAAAATTTGATTAGCACAATGTTTATTTACTGGACATTGACTCGTACCAAATGGCAAGGCAGGCTTCTGCCATTGAACGTACTACGAGGAGAAGAAAAAAATAATAATTTCGAGATGAATGATCGACCTGTGGGCTTAAGTGCAGCGATAAAATCGGTAATATGGGCAAAGGGCACAATACGTTATTATAATAATTTTTTTTTTCCTTTTGTACAATACTTACATCGCGCCACAATCGACTTTTTACCCTTGATCCCTCAGAGTCAGTGCAATAAAATTTTGGTAATAATCCTAATGACGGGGGTTCGTCTGCTTCTTTCGCTCAGGGAAAAAAATACAAATATCATGAGAAAAGCATTTCAACCAGGAAGTTTTTTACTGCCAACCATTGATTGAGAGTGGGGATATCCAATTTTACTGAAACCATGAAGCACACGAGAGAGGATTGGAGGATGAGGAAAAAAAGAAAGAAATCCCGGAGAGATTCCTGCTACTAACTACCGGTTTTTCACTTTTGACTGTGATGATGACATTTCGAATGGCCTTTGCAAATCTTACGATCGAAGCATGCCATGTTAGCCATATTGCCTTAATATTTACAAAAGTTACATAAATGGCGATTATGTGCTTAAGTGGCAGGAGAGGTGAGAAAAGTACTAGTGATTCAGTCATTCCCGTTTAAGTTAATGAATCTTTTGGCAAGAACTTGATGCATTCCTCGTCCTTGTAAAGCCAGCATCACTTTTCATCAGGCGAAAAATTCAAGTGTTCTGCGATGTAATTCTGAGTGCATACATATACCAATTTCGCTTCTATTGTCCTGAGCAGAGATGTAAAGCGAAGGAACTGGTCCCGAAATTATTATTGAATGAGGAACTTGATATGATATCGAGAAAAAAACCGGAATTACAGAAGAGCTGAGAGGAAGTGGTAATAATGGAGCGCGACATTAAGGCAAGGGTGAGAACAAAGTAAAAAAATGTTGTAAATAATATGATTTTCCAATTGAATGGAAGAAACAGAAAAAAATCTGGCCTGTCAGTCGTATTCTATCTAGCTGGAATCCCTATACCTTATTACAGACTCATTTCCCTAGAAAATTCAAGTTGGGCACTAGCCCAAAGATGAAATCTGACGGGATGAAATCAAGCAGCGAAATGTGAGCATGCAGTTTTTTATTCTTTCTCCCTCTCTGCATGATTATCATCCCTAAAGTGGCTTATTTAAAGTCGACCGACTTGTTAAAGTAGATCATTTTACCTGGACTCTTTCTGAGTCAGAATAAAGGAGTCACTTAAAGTAAAATGAACACATGCGGATAGTATTATATAACATTAGCTTAAAACTTTCTCAGGGACAATTAATATTTCAACTTGGGCTTTGCTCAAAGAAATCGTCTCCAGCAGGACTCCCGATATGCTGCTGCTTTGCTTAGATAAATCTGATAATGATGGGCATTGTGAAGTTACCCAATGAGTCTGTAGGATGCCTGATTATTTTATAAAAAAATTTGTGCAACATCATCCTCATCTTTTTCCACACAGTCCGCACAATCCAGAAAGCATTTGAAATGGTAACTTCTTCATACTCAACCCCAACAAGCAATATTTTCATTGGGGTGGAGAAGCATTAGTTTAAACTTCTTTAAGCAAGAAATGAAGACTATCAACAGTTAGTCCATGTCCATAGTCAAGGGCATTCAATTCAATAAAATATTTGTTTGCCGAAAAATTTTGAAAAACGGAAATGTTCATTTAGCGCCACTGGTTACATTTAGCCCAAGGAATTCAATGTCATACTGTTTCCTGAATTTTTGGGAAAATACTAACGATATTCAAATGAGTTCATTGCATCTAATTTTTATTTTGTTCAACTATCTAATTTTATACATTTGTTCTCAGTCTTAGTATATTGTTTCAACCATTTTATTTCAATTATCCGCAATAGGTTTGTGTTAAATATTAATGAGTTGATTGGGCTTGTCTGTGAGGACGAGGACCATTATTGTCTCTGTGTTGTCCCCGAATAATTGAAAAAAGAATATGATCATAACTCTTCAAATGCTTTCAACAAAACATTTTCCAGAACAATCTCAACGAATAACATTCTTTCTGTTTTGTCATTGTCCAAACGCATCATCTCTTGTTGTTGTGTGAGGAACCTATCTATTGATTGCATTTCAAATGGTTCTGAGATCTGTACCGGTACAAAATAATTTATGGATTCATACACACTGCGCCAAGAAGTATTGCATTTATACCAACCAACGTACCGGCGGCATCTCCCCCGAAAATGTTCATTTCAAAAATCACTGCAGCTGATTTTCATTTCCTATGAATCGTATGGAGTGTAAAATTTAAAGGTCCATCATATGAAACTTACAGATAAAAAATCCCGTACTGTGTCGGCTGTTTCGGGACTTGTGTAAATCTCATCCAATCCAATCCAATGTATTTTAATCTTTAAAAGTCTTTGTTACAACTCTGAGAACACGGCCGGGAGAAGTACCTATATATTTTTAAACAAAATATCAGAAGATTTACCGTTTCTCCTCGACAAATAAAGTATAGAATGACTGTCGATTTCTTCCCTTTCCTTTTTCCGCGCATGATATAATTCACCTCTCAATAGCATTTGTCAGCCCAATCGTTTTCGGACAAAATTTAGAAGAAATCAAAAAGGATGAATTATTTGGACGAAGGGGCAAGAGAGTCCGATTCGGTCCCACCAAATTTTCATCTTTTTCTTTTACTTTCATCCTCGGATTCTAAAGAAGGCAGATATGCTTTTAGTTCACTGACTGAGTGAGCAGTGATCAGAAAAGGAAAAAGGAACTACGCATGGCATGATATATATACGCAAACGCATTTAACTGTGAAATGGTTATCAGCTCATCATCATATTTATGAGCCAAGGATGAAAACACAGAGCCCGTTCAGCTTTCCAAACGATAAGAATCAATGAATCCAGACCTACCACCAGAGAAACCGGAGATTCGCAAGAAAATAGATAGTTTATGTGGACATAACCCAAGAAATCTGTATCACATATCAAAGTTCCAAATATCATGCATGCAACAATGCGATGCTGTGTGAAGCTTTCCTGCATATTCAATTAAAACTGACATAGATATGGTCCGACCATGACCACCTCGTTTCATCTGTTGAACGTGAATCGAACACGATTTTGACGAATAGAAACGAGAGTGAGGATAAAAAATGTGCGTGTGAAATTACGGATCAAATTTATGCGTTCAAGCCTTGACAATGGCAAACGCAAAGGTAGGACAGAGAGGGCACATAAATACTCCATACTTCATGCATCTTTAGGCAGAGGAGGATGTGTGTTGTTTGTAGTTTGTGCGCAGTTATGTGGTATCTTTATGAGCGGAGACGTATGCAAGCTGAAAATATCTCCTTATATATGAACTTGCATCTCATTCTTGGCGAAGAGGTGATGGGGGAAAATGTTTTTTAAAAGGGAATCAGGGGTTACACACAATTTCCCATTGTACACATTGGAACGCATCGTGAATGAATTCGAATGACTGACAAAGAATGGAATAAGAAGGATGTGTGTAATTGTAATGTGATGCAATCCGTGTTCCTTTAAGCCGTCTCCGTCCAAACCTTTCAAAGAGAAAAGCTGACATTCAATTTTTGTCGCGTGCCCTACAAGCCTCACCTTTTCCTTCATTGTTTATTCTAAATTGGTNTTTTTGTCGCGTGCCCTACAAGCCTCACCTTTTCCTTCATTGTTTATTCTAAATTGGTACTGTGTGGAAGCTTAATGAATTTAGCGGAGGGACATGGGTAAATACTTCGTCTGGATGTGTTCCAGAAAGATGTGGATTTTTTCTCCCAGATTCTTAGCATGCGGATGAATGTGGGGTAATTGGATTGGATTGAAAAAAAACATACTTTTTAGGACTTGGGAAAAACCAACTGTGGTCCGTTTCTCTGATTCTCAATGGGGTAGGAGTCGCTGTATCTGGAGTTTAGAAAATATCCCTGCCTGAAAATAATGAGTATTATTACTATTATTATGATTGCAAATCATGTATGACTGTCTTATGCAACAGGAACGAGAAACGGCTTGGGTTGAGAATCGACGAATTTGCTTATTGAGAAAAAATAGGGAATAAATAACTCATAATGAGATGGCGACCGGATGAAATTGGTTGCACTACGGAAGGCGAATGTGCGTAACGAAAATCAGTGGGGCAAAACCTACTTCTTGATTTGGATCATTTCAAATAATCCCCTTACTTCTCTCCATCCGTTTTTTGTTCCGCTTTACTTATCCGAAGCCATCCTAAGATCCGGCAAAACTTCCCCTTCTCCATTATTTTTACACGGTTGGAAAACGTCAACTGAATTAAATAACTCATTGCGCTGGATGCTACCCTACCTTCCCCCAAAATTTCCTCTTTCATTACACTTTCGGC
>JAHZNH010001038.1:0-10700 GCA_027744355.1 Tyrannoseira gladiata
TCACATGAAGCGCATCCGAGACCGGAAAAAATAAAGAGGGATAATCCATTTGCCGAGAAAAAAACAAAAGCGATGCGATACGGAAGCGATGTGATCCGATGTAAATGAGGAGGAGAGCAACGAAATGGAAACCAAATGAGGAGGAGTGGAAATGGTTTGTATTCAGAGTGGAATGAGGATGATGATGGTGACTGGGATGTTAATCATCCTCCACCAAAGACTACCACGACCCAATAAAATTCCATTCCAGCGTCATTTTCCTTCCTTCATGGGAACGGAGGAACAGCCAGACGCATTATTCGAGTCAGACTCTGGATGATAATGAGGACGATTCGTGGATGCGGAAGGAAGGAAAGAAATTGTGTTGCGGGGGTAGGGTCTCCAGAAAAAAAAGAAGTTTTTTCCACTGGAGGAAAATTGTCATTCTATCCTGGAATGCTACAAACGTTGCATATGTGATGATGTGATTATGATTGCGATGCGAAACGATGCTCAATGTCCAAAGGGATGGGGGAGTGCATTCTTCTTCGATTGTTTCTTCCTACTTCCTCCTCCAAAGTATTTTGTATGGAATCGGGATCATTGTCGTCGCGATCATCATCACGAATTCGGGGAGCGGACAAATTCATGAAGAAAGTTTACTGGAGAATGGGGAAATCGAATGTATTACAGTTTCAGCTTGTTTTCGAAATTCTCCAAAATATCTAACTTGACATTGGACTGGAGGAGGTCGGGATCTCAACTAAATAAGTATGCCTCTTTTTTCCAGAAAAAATAAGGGATAGGTAGTGGACCACGGGATGAATGATTACGCGTCTTACGTAAGCAAACCCCCAGGAAGAAAATGCGAACTCGGGCGACAATACAAAAAAAATGGCGGATGACTCCTACTCCGACACGACCACGACAACTCTGGAGCCCGTAGAGCGGAGTTTGACTCCAGAAGCATGATCATCATCACCACCACCACCATCATCCTATATATTTTTTCTTCTTCCTCCTCCTCATCAACATTCCAAAACAGATGCGAAGAAGAAAAAACACCAGAATTCCAAATTCCCCGCAACCGATCCCATTTCAACAATTCTTGAAACATACTTATTTTCTTCAAGTCGGAAGAGGAAGAAGAAGCAATACTGGAGGATCTGGAGATACTATTGTTGCTATTGTTTGTGTCTCCGTCGTTGCCACCATAAGTATTTACACACGGCGACACGAACGACTCCCAACCCAACTACCACAATTCCAGTTTCACTTGGGTTAGTTTTGGTTCGGCCGTGTCGTGATCTCCTGATGACTATGGGTATGGGACTACAATATCTTCTTATGTCTGTTCGTTTCGATTTGGCTTGATTCCGTTGTTGTGGCTCCACTCGAGTTCGTGCGGTGCCTGCTTACTTTACTGATCATGTTGTTTACGGATCACGATGATGATGATGATCATGGTGATGATATGCTTTCACCATTTTGATTGCATTTTTTTGCACCGACCAACCCGAGTAAATGTACCTATTTTTACTATCACATTGCAAAAAAAATCCTTATATTGTCCACTGGTGGGTGAATGAATGCGAGTACATCTTCACCCCATCCCACCTTTTCAGTATTCGGCTAAGGGCTCCAGACAGAACGTGAGAGTGGCAAAGTCACACTCCCACTCCCCCATCCACATCATCTCGGAGGAGGAATATAGGGGAAAAGTGTTTTTTCCACAAGTCTAAAAAAATATGATTCAAATGTGCAACTCGACTCGACTCAAAGGTTTTTTTTCCAGTGCAGTCACATACTTAAGTACATCTCCCCCATTTTATGAGTTGTGTGTGTCCGCTCCGCGATTTCGATTCATTTCGCCAAGAAAACGAGAGCGAAGCGAGACGCATCTCAGGTGCGTGATAATGAAGTTGGGGTAACGTGAGACAAACCGCCATGTAATGGCTGTAATGGCGACATGGATTGAAATTCACAAGAAATCGGACCTGTGAGTTTCTATGAACGGTTATGTAAATACAATTATATAATTCAGTTCAGGCAATAATCATCGACATCATCATCATCATCATTGACGAATTTGTCGGACATACGACTACCCATATTTCCGCATTACAGCGAAAACCAAAAACGGTCGCTGCATTTCACTTCGCACCTTATCGGTCACATCACATCACATCTGATCCGATCCGCGGGCCGAGCCAGTATCCCATCCCCTGCTTAAAATTCCAGAGGAGCTCGCCACCGTTCGTGTCGTCATGCCCCCAGCCTCCCTCCCTCCATCCTCCTCTCACTGAGCTAATGCCTCTAGGCAGCTTTCACCAGAAAAAACCTTCCCAAGGAAGTCTTACGTAATGTCCATGAGGTGTTAGCGTGATGAGATGAGATGGGATGGTTCGGGTGGAGATCGTGCTCCGGTTGGAATTGATCATAAAAATGTTCGCGGGGGAAATGAGAAGTGGAGTGAGTGAGTGAGTAGNATCATAAAAATGTTCGCGAGGGAAATGAGAAGTGGAGTGAGTGAGTGAGTAGGTATCCACGAACGAGATTCAAGCTCCAGCCCTGCTTGAGATGAGATGAGTGTTGATGATCATGATTATAATAATGGCGATCCCTGGCCTCTCGCCCGGAATCCTTAATGACCCCTTCATTTTTATTCATATCCTCCGCGAAAAAAATATAATAATTTAATTACTTTCACCCACCCCCATCCCATCCCTCCAGAATGGGAGGGGATGGAAACAAGGTCAACTCTTCCGAGATGCGGGATGCAGATCGCCTCCGGAATTTTTATGACGCATTTTAAAAGGGGAAAAATGAATCTGGGAAGTTATCTGAATGACCAGGAAAATTAAAAACGTGCCTCGTCATTCCCATCTCTCTTCCTGGAGAAAAGTTCCACAAGTGAAACATTGGACCCCAACCCCAAACCAATTCATATTCCTACTGAAGCTGGTTCTGGACTTGACTTGACTTGTCCACTGGAAAGAGTCCATCATTCCCCAATGATGATGATGATGGAGATCAATCCAAGCAATACAATTTACTTTGGAGCTCCGATGCACGACCGAGCCCCAATGATATTCGTGGAGTCGAGTCAGTCACTGGAGAAAATTGATGGACATGGGTATACTCCTATATTTTTTAAAGAGATCAAAAGGCTCGTCCCGACTCTGTGAAAAATGACGAAAAGGGGAAATTTCCATCCCGGGGAAAAATTTCACATGTCAAAATACTCTAAGCCCACACATATTCACAGTCGAAAGTCAATGAAGTGAAGTGAACATCAAATAATGCTCCGGAGTCGGTATTGGTATTGGTGCAATGCTACTGGACTGGACGAGATGGATAGATATCCCGGAGTACCCTTTCCACAGGAGAAAATCAACATGAAGTGAACCTAACGCCGAGCCAACGCGACTATTCGAATCCAAACTACACGTAAGTATTTTTTCCCTTTTTCTCCAGCTCTAGCTCCAGCAAATCAACTTTGGGCAATATAAGTATGTAAGTATTCTCAGGAATCTTCGGAGTGAATGGGTTTTATACGGGAATAAACTATAAAATAGACGATGCGACAAAAGATGATGGTGATAGCGATAAGTATTTCCAGTGGCACATTACTCCACCGCAGCAGGATTCCTCCAAGCTTTCCTTAACTTCTCACATATTTTCCCTTCCAGCGGAACCAGAACAAGAGAAGAGCTATAGGGTTATACGGTTTACTCTCCACCGCGATAGAATTTCTGTGCTGGAGAGAGTGAGTGAGTGAGTAGCCTTGTGTATTTTTTTCTCCCTTCCAGAGAGAAAGGATCGAGAGCGTCCCACAAAGATCCCTAGGAAAATCCGAAGGGATGCTGAACGGAATACTAAAAAGCGGATGCTGCACCAAAAAAACCCTGACTTGGGGAAAAAGGGAGCGACTCCAACTCCAGCACAAACTCTCATCTCCTCTCCTCTCCAGGAACGAAAAAACTAAAAGGAAGGCTCCGCTAGGCTCGCCTGTCGACGAAAAGGAACTTTTTTCTCTACTTTTCCCAACAAAAAAAAATAGAAAACCACGTGTAGTTAGTTGTTACCGTCTCCCGGAGAACCCGGAGAAGAGGAAAACATGCTATTCCTCTCAACCCATGTCCGCCCGATTTTTCCCTTTACAGCAAAAAAAATTTCCAAAACTGGAATGGAACTAGATAGAAGTTTTTCATCAATTTCCCTTCTTCCCTCCCCACCAAAAAATTTCGCTGTCACTGGAGGAGTGAGTATTGATGCACAAACTGGAGAAGAAAAAGTTGGAAATTACTCCATCATCAATTTCGCCGGGGACGCAATGGAATGTATCATATTTTAACGGGGTCTACCATTCTTCTCTTCTCCAGTCAGTGAGAGACTCCAAAAGTCTGGAGTATGTATTTTGCAAAATAAAACAACACACTCCAGTGTCCAAAAAATTTCTCCAGTGAGGAGACAAAGTTTTAGTTTGGTTGGTGTACTCAATTAAAAATCCGAGATTGAGATTAGTCCCGAACTACATGAGTCTGTACTTTCCCCCGAATTATTATTTTTCTTCCAGACTCTGGAACAATCTCGAAAGAGGAGAAAGTTTTTGGAGTCGGGCTCAAGAGACATTTTCTCCAGCTTTTATTTATTTACTTTCCCATTCACTCACTCCTCACTCCTTTTTTCCAGTATATTGGCTTTCGGAAACCTGGAAACAACAAAAAAGAAGCTCTGGAATGATGTCCTCCTTTCTCCCTTTTCTGGAATGGATGAGGAGCTCATTCTCGCCAGAGTGGAGCCATATAGTTCTAGCTGGAGATCATGGATTTCCAGGAGAGTAGTTTAGTCCAACTACGGTTCGAACTTCCCTGGAAAAAAATATTTCTCCCTGGTTGTTCGCTCCTTCTATCTGCTGGATCCCGATCCATCCTCGTCCCCAGGAAAACTTTTTTCCTTTTGGTCAAAATTACAAGGGAATCACGGGATTTACGATGCTTATTACATGCTGGCATATCAATGAATTCCGACGATCTAGTGTGGACGTGAGATGACTCTTTGAGCACCATTCCTTCCTCCAATATTAGCATCTTTCCTCCCTCGGCTCTCCTCTTCCAGAAAATACTCACTCCAGCCTTTCATGATCAACACCATCGCGTTGCACTGCGGAGCCTGGAACTTGGATGTTGGAGTTGGACTCCCGTATTGACTCACTCGTTCGCTCTCTCCTCTTCCCCACGAAAACACTAATATCCAGTCACCGGAATCTCGAATGAGCTTCGAGAATTCTGGGAAGAAGAACGAACACGACATGATCCCAAGACACCCCGATAAGGTGGGAAGGAGCTCGGAGCTCGACCTATTTGTCCCGAATTACTTACTCCACGAGCCTATCTACTTTACATACCGACAATGGACGGCTGGGATCATGAAGTTAAGGAATATTGATGTCTCCTCGTTCTTGGAATGCCCCCTCACTTTATCTCCAGCATCCATCCATCCACTTTCTCATCGTCACACCTTCTCTCCCACCGCCGCGCTCTCACGTCGTGCTTGATGATGCAGAAATATTAAAAGTTCAAAGAGGCACAAATTTAATCTCATCTCGGGGGAATGAAATGTCGTTGGAGGATATGTGAGTGGCGCTCCAGCTCCGAGGATGGGATTGGACTGGATAGGATAGGGTAATGAAAATTAAGGTGAGGACATTTCATCAAGCAATAAAGGCGTAGGCGGATGTGCCCCGCATAATTCTCTCCAGAAGGCACGATTCCGCATGCCACCTTGATCCAGAGATCCTCCGAAATATGGAGGTGGAGTGAAGTGGAGTGAGGTGGAATCGAGTGGTGGTGGTGTTGGATGGAGGTGTTGAATTGGGAAGAGGAGAAAGGTAATTTAATCATATTTGAGAATTCGAGCCGATCTCCTTTTTCGGGGAATGAGTCTGGCCCGGAATTTCTAATAAAAGTTTTTTTGATCGCCATAGTGGCTTTTTGATGGTGCGGAATATTTTAAAATCCAATTTTCACCCCGTGGCATTTGCATCCATATGTATGGACCCCGGGTGCTTATTTATTGAATGATGATGGGAAATTCCTTTGTGGTTGCTTATTGGAATTGCCGGAGAATGAGAAAGGAGAAGAAGAAGTACTCATACTCACTCCACCGGACTCTGAGATGAGAGGAGTGAGGAGATGAACATGGATGAAGTGGAATTCCATCATGTGCCACACACATGACTGCCTATGAAACTTCCAGTGAAGAGTCCTAACTCCTAACTCCTCCATCAAAGAAGCTCCAGAGGAACAAAAAATTCAATTGAATTTTTTAAAGGAGGAATAAAAGACGTGACGTGGCCTGGATAATTTTCAGCGGGGAACGATGAGCAAAATTCGGTTTTCCTCAAGAAAAAAGGAAGAACGAAATTGTGGATGCTGGAAAAGACTCAGCATACCATAATTTTCTCCAGACTCTACATCGACACGCGGATGGAGTGGAACTGGAATTGCGAGCGCAATTAAAATCATATTTGGTCTTTCAATGCATTGGCCACTACCCGCTGCCACTGGATTACAGGATGCGGATCAGGAATCCAGAGGATATTTTTCCTGGAGAAGGATTCCAGTCCAGCTTCCAGAGTCACGACCAGTTTTCGCAGTTAATCATAAGAAGGAAATTAGTCATTAAATTGTTGCAGATGTTTCTCCTTCTCTGGATCTTGTGTACCCAAACAAACTTTCATTTTTTTCCCGCAAATGAGCACGGAAAACTTTATTGTTATCCACTTCGCTGCCCCGATGTCTCCAGGCTGTACACTAAGTATTGTAATCATTATGGAGGGGAAAGGTCATATAATTCATTTAATTTCTGCAATCAGCCAAAAAAAAACTCTCTTCAGGAAAGTACTTAGATAGTAGTGCGGGTAGCTACCACGAAAATTTTATGACCACCGCATCGTCCAACTACCGGGACTGGTGAGTACGTTGTTGTTCCATCCATAAGCCTGGAGCCATACACAAACCATCTTTATTTCCTCTCGTGTTTTGTTTCAGCCACAATTAAAACCTAGTGGATAATAAGTCACTATAATTCCAACTTACTTAATTTTTGTCCATCTAGATCTAAATCTACCATCTGCGGAGGAATGAGGAATTGAAGTGACATAAAAAATCTAGAATCGTGATTTCATATTCTTCCTTGTTCATTCCCTTCCCATAAACTTCACCACACCACAATAAACTATACCCGGGTCGTAATTAACTTCTCCCGCTCACTTCCTCATATCCAGTCTGTTTTTCTTGTGTTCGGAGAAAGTTTTCCAATTCATTCCCTAAAACTTCTCCAAGAAACCGAACCCGGGATAAAAAGTTGTAGTAGAAGTTGGATCTGGATCTGGAGCTCATGGAAAACTTACCAGAATCTTTTCCCCGGCAAACTGTAAAGGAGACCTGTTATTCCGGAGTATTTACTGTCGCATCCAATTTCCGTCACCAATTTTCATGGAAAGACCGAAAAGCTTCCAATGAGTAATGCCCTCCCGTACGCATAATACCCCTTTTTTGCAATTTAATGAAGACACCACAACTGAAGAGCATTGTACCAGCATCCAACATTTTCTCGGCTTGTTCTTCCTTTCCGGAGGAAAAAATTATGCTGACAACTCTGACAAGCAAATGCCTTCCTTTTTTGGTCTTGTCTTCCACTAATTAAATGAACACCCACCCTCGGAGCAATATGAATGAATGTGATGTGCTGCGCTGACCAGTCTTTTAATTATGGGCATCCCTCCTCACCATTATCCTGAGGGTGAGTTAGCTGCTGGTCCTGGTCACCCCGTCTCATCCCTCATGATCTCATCATCATCATCATGAGCATGATGACAAGGGAAAAATATTTTCCAGGGATCCAAGCATCCAGACCATTCCATTCCATTCCAGCCTGGAGTTGAGCTCGGTAGACCAGTTAACACAAATTTTTTCCTGGTGAAAGCACATTTTTCTCGATTGAATGGAATGTGTTTTTAAGAGAGCACGCACCCTCGACCCGGGTTCTAGGGGGATTCTGGGCTCTGGGATATTCAAGCTTCTCGGAATGGAATGGATTTTTCACGAGCCACTAGCCTCAAATCTCATAACTATGAAAAGGAAATAAAGTGATGTGATATCGGACAGAATCTATCTTGCATTGTGTCAACTCCATCCATAACACAATATTCTTTTTCCTTCCGTGAGCCGTGGACGTGTTCATCTCCCGACTCACGAGGAAATAGATAAAAAATTGCCCTGTGTGATGATGATGTGATACCCTCTGTGAACTGCAATCAATTTTGGAGGAAGAAATATTTCCAAAATGTATCACTCCATCTCATCTCCATCATCCCCAGTTTCCAGTACCCTTTTCACCAAGCCCTTCCCTGGGAAAAACGTTTGGAGGATGTGGCCTTTCAAAAAAAAGTCACAAACATCCACGAAACCTTTCAGCATGCATGACAGGAAGGGAAAATAAAATATTATTTCCATTTCTATGCAAAATTCCCTGTCACCGGGAGAGAGTTCATGTGACAGTTCCAAAAAAATGATGATGATGCTCAATCTGATGATATGGAATTCCGGGGCGTGGATCTATCAAGTTGAATGAATTTCTCCAGTACTAGGGTTTGTTTTAAGGGGTCGTAAATAAAATAGTGTATACTTTCCCCCCACGAAAATATTGAATTGAATTTATGTAAAGAGGAAAATTTCCAACGGTTTTTTTTGCACGTCATCTCATTCCCTCCTAAAAGGGAAATCAAAATCAAAGCTTTTTTCTTTTGACAACACGATAATTCGATTTTTTTTGAAGTGCTGAGTCCTCCAGAAAACCTCGGAGTTGTTCAAGGAGACATAAAAGCGACAGGAAATTCCCCACACAAAACATTCTTTTTCCACTAGAAATGTACTTTGATCACACCACAAAATCAATAGAAATGTCTCGCCTCGACTGGATTTTTTTTGTGGGAATTATTGGGATTGAAAGTGCACACATGGACTAATCATCACCGACTTCATCAGGGAGTCAATTCATCGGTGCTAACTTCATTGAGCTGAGCTAAACTGCACCCACTAACCAAACCAACACACAAGTACTAACAAGCCCCAGCAAATATAGAAGTGTTCACTTATTTCCTTGAATTATTTCGTCCCTAATTCCGGGAAAGCCTTTATCCCCATGAATTATTCAATATTATCACATGTGCCTATAAAAATTGTGGGGAATGTAAGTAGGTATTTTTCTTGTGGACTCTTACAAAAAAATTCTCTATCCTCCTAACTTAATCAAATCAACTCCGCTCAATTCGAGAGGTACGTACTTGTACTTATTCCTCGTCTCCTTCTTTTTTATCACTCAACCACATATTTACTTTTCAAAACTACACTTAATTTTCCCCATTCATTCCCATTCTTTCACTCACTCACTCGCTCTTTTACTTACTCTGATCTGATGCATTGATTTTGGTGTCGGTTTGGCTTTGACAAAAATCCTCCAGAATTTTCCCTCGATTCCATTCCACTCCACACATCATCATGTATTTTATTGTGTGGGTGCATGGAGGAAAAGTAAACTCATTAGCGGTTCCCTCCTTTCACCTCCGCTCGCACTGAATAAGCCTATTTATTCTTTTTTTGCTGACTGTCCTCAGATCCTCCGATCCAGTACAGTAGCTTGATTTCCAACAAAAGCGACCCCATCCTGATTGTATTGTACTACTTCAGCTGGGGAGCAATGAATATTGTTCGATTGATCGCGAAACTTAAAAGGATTTTCCCAAGAAGGGAAAAAAATTTCCTCCATTGGATTCTGGTTCTGGTTTTTTTATTCACGCTTCATTAGACACATTCACCCCCGAAAAAAATCGATTGAATCGGCTCCGATTCCTCATGAATTTTTTTCCTAAAGCAAGTTGACAATTCCCCTTTAAAATAGTTTTTTTTCCAATGCTTCAGCCTTTCGACGGTGCATATGCTCGCCATTATAAATTTTTCCATCCACCCCCGACACATCGGATCGGAGCGTGAAGTTAAGTTGAGACGAAAATAATTCACTACCCCCGGGGACTAAAGCCCGTGTCAACGTCAACTGTTAAAATAAGTGAATAATCAATAATATTAGCCTACTACAATACAGAATTCAAGCCATCCTCTGAAGATAACCCTTTTTCCTCGGAAAGTCACCAATTTCCTCCAAAAATCTATTGATTTTCCCATTATGCAACAATTTCCTCCAGTAAATATGCACACCCGAGGGACAAAGCAGGGAAAATTGTGTCATTGAAAAATCATATTTTTTTCGATGCACCATCACCAAGACATCCTGGTCCTGGATCCGCTTCCGAATTGAATGGTATGGTGACGACAAGGACAAGCTCCAAAATTATGACACAAATTGGCTACTCCCCAGTCCTCGCCCTCCCCAATCTCATGTTTCACTGGTAAGGAAAGGGTTGAAACCAGAACTGGCTTGGGCTTGGCTGTCGCCGTCACAGTCACACTTTCCCACCTCCCTTTCGTATTGCATCACACGTTTCACAATCTCTTTAAAATTGCCCTGATAAAAAAATTACCCCTTCCATCTCGGCTCTATTTATGACATGTCACGTGCCAGTGGGGAAATTTGCGTGAGTGACACCAGCCAATCATCAACACTTCACAGGATTACAATAAAATTGTGATTTGAAATTA
>JAHZNH010001039.1:0-12377 GCA_027744355.1 Tyrannoseira gladiata
GCGTCTTCTCTCATTCTGGGAACCTTTTATCCCACAACTTTCCTCAAGGAATGTGGAGTCTTACAGACAGGAAAAGCTCTTCAACCAAGAAACCTTTTCTACATAATGACGTGTCTTCCTCCACTCATTCGGGTATTGAAGGGTGGAAAAGTAAGTAAGTGCTTATTTGGAATGTGCCATTTCACTAATCCTTGATTATTAAAAATGCATTGCATTGTGTTCGTAAATACTTATTTACTTCCTCTGAAACACACGTCTCCCTCAAAAATATCTGTTTGGCTCGGAAACTCGGAATACGTAGAACTGCCAGGAAAGAAGTCTTTTTTCTCACAATTTACTTATTCCTACACTTGAGTATTCCGTACCTAAAAAAATCTATTACGAGATGAAGAAGTGTTTTGGTGGAGGAAAAAGAAGTCACGTCACGCTTCTGTCACGATGTACTGACGGAGATCGCCACGTGTTCGTTTTTATTAAATACGTTTCCGAGCGAGGGAATGGGAGCACGGGATGAGGAAGTTTTCCATCTTCAACAGCACCATCAATTCATCGTACAATCTCTCTCGAAGGCCTTCCTCTCAAATTCATTCCTCCAAGGTTTCATCACTTTTATGACGTGACACATGTAATATACATACATATGTTCATATGCAATAATGTAGTTTTTAACGCATCGTCGGGGTCACGTTCCCGAATTTTTCGTGAGAGAAGATCCTCTCCCATCACCAATAAGTAATGAGGAATCTAGGGAAGTTTTGACCACTGGTCCAGAACATAATTGGCTTGGGTACTGAGGAAATCAAAAAAAATCCTTCTCCTTTTTCGTAAAAAAATGTTCCCTCGACATCTCCACGAATAGATATTCCCACTTCTTATCATTGCTTCCTATGCATTTTAAAAGTTCATTCAGTCCGAGTCCAAGTCCGGATTCTTTTCAATTAGGAATACACGCACGCGAACCATGTAAAAGAGCCCAGAAGAGGAGAGAAGTTCTTACGACTGGGCAAACTCATTAATTAGTCTACGTTAGGAGCACCAGGCTCTTCAACTATTTACTTCAACTTCAATTCGGCTCCGGAGGAAGAGACCCGCACTGTCAAAAAAACCACCGGCAAATCTCACGCATGCATGCACCCAACGTGATGGCTCAAGTTAATTCGCAAAATTAAACTCGTGTTATGTAGGAACAAGCAAATATTTCGTGGAAAAGGATGGCACAAAGTGCCTTTTTTCGTCCTTTCTGAGAGTGCCTCCTCGAATTTAAAGTCACGTTTTGGAAATTGTACTGAAGTAGTAATGCTAGCGGACGATATTAATGATCAAATGGAAGGCTGAAGGGTCCGCAAATAGAATTGTTGTCCAATCCAATCCAATCCTATCCAAACCAACAAAGTTTTGTCGTGCACAAGCATCTTCTCTCGCAGTCAAGGTCAATCAAAATCATAACGCAGAAGGGGAATCTTTTACCAGTCCTGAGGTAGTCAACTTGTCAACAGGGATTGCATACACTCTCTTAAGTACTTCAGCTTCATGTCATCCCATCAGCATTTCACGCCCGGAGCAATAAAGGATGACACTTTGAAAAAAAACAAGATCCTTATTCTACGGACGCATTCAGGGAGGAGGATAACCCGATTTCCTAGGAATGTAAAAATCTACCGCAAGGGAAGGATTTTGGAGGAATATCACATCACCCCACAAAGACAAAACTTCTGCATCAGCAGAAGCAGGACAAGAAGAAGTAGGTGGTGGTAAATGCGAGATTTATGAATTTGGTCCCTCTTCCCACTCTAAAACTTGGCTGACAGTCCCCATACCCATCTCTCCCCTTCAATTTCATGGACAGTTAAAAAGGTAGCCATGGAACAGGTGACAAGATAAAGCTTTTATGCTTTCAAAACCGTCGGATGAATGTAAGAAGTTGCGTCGTCTGCTGGAATGATTTTCGCCTGCCATGTGACATACAGTTAAAAAGGTAGCCACGGAACAGGTGACAAGATAAAGCTTTTATGCTTTCAAAACCGTCGGATGAATGTAAGAAGTTGCGTCGTCTGCTGGAATGATTTTCGCCTGCCATGTGACATGACATTACATGACACACGAAACTTTAAAATAGGACAAAAAAATGTTCAGCTTTCTGGTTATCCTGCGTCTTATCTTGAAAAAGATGATTTGATTTAGAAGGCAAAAGGGAATGTCGATATTCGCCCTAGAAAAAAAGCAATATTTAATTTCTCGCATTTCAACTGAATCTACTCGAAGTAATTGAGTGGATAATTTCGGCAAACAAAGAAGAACAAATAGATTAAGACACTGGGATTTTCTGCTCATCTTCAAGACCATCTCACATCTCTCGTGGGATTGAATAGGTCAGTTAGTTTAGCATTCTAATGGAAAATTACTTGAGATTTTTTTGTAGTGCCAACACCTACTCACATCCTTTACGGCGAGCTCATCTATGTATCTGCACCATCCTCATCATTTCAGTTTTTATTGAATGTGACAGTGACAATGCGACATAGTTTTTTCCCACCGAACATAATAACAATAATAAATGATTGGACATGACATGATCCTTGCACTACAGAGAGCGAATACTAATGTCCTGCTTAATTTTGCATAGATTACTCTCCCCTTTTTGTCTCTAAATCTGCCAAGAATTGGAATGGGGACAATATTTCACAAAACTGGAATAAGAAAGGATCGACCGAGACGGAGGAACTGGTGATTTGAATGAAACTGCGATAAAATTAACCCTTGTTGCTACAATTCGTCTTAACAATTGCCGTAGGTGGTTTGCAGCCCTAACCCTAAGCCATCTTCTTTCCAGCTCGGTCAGCTAAGTGAGTGCGACTGGAAAAACAAGTTTTTTTTGACACAAGACAAGCGAGCAATCGACAGATGCTAGATAGATAAGAGATGTCCATCTCTCCTGACATCTTGTTTCGATGAGTCTATTAGGGATTAGCGAGGCTCAGCTTAGTTCTCAGATGCTCTCGCTCATTCAAGTTTTCTTGGGGGTGCTTTATGATCATTGCCGGTTGTCTTGTCTTTTCGCATGGATGGATTTTATTTTGGATGAGGAGCATATAACAATTAAAGAAAATGTTCACAATAATGTACTAACATAATTACTTACCTGCGCCTATGTGGGCTAGCTAGAGGCCTTATTTATGATTATGATCTTAATTAATTATCAAGTCCGTTTTGATCGAACGATGGGTAATAGTAATAACAAACAAGTGGATCGAGTCGCATCGAACAATAGTCAAAAAAAACTTTGCAAGTTCCACTCTCTCAATTAATTTGGAACTTTTCATATAAATAGAGCCATTCCCCGCTGAAACTTCATCATTCACTCGAGTCAGTTCCACTGCTTCAGCTCAAAACAGCTTTGAAAAGTTCCCATTTCTTTCCAAACTTTCTTGTTCGTGTGACATCAGAAACGAAAGATGAAGTTCTTGGTAAGGCCTCCAACTAGTCCTTAATTTCGAGAATTCGTCGTTCATCAGGATTCAACTTGAAGATTCTCAAATTCAAATTTTGTTTCCAGGTTTTCAGCGCTCTCTGCATCGGCCTTTGCTCCGCCGCGGGGGGCCTCTACGGTTACGGGGGGATCATTCAGCAGCAACCACAGCTCATCAGTGTTGGAGCCCCTTCAGCACCTCCAGCCAGGTCCTACTCCTATTTCTACCGTGGCCAGCCTAAGGTTCAACTTCAACAGGCGCAGCCAGTCGTTTACCAACAGCCCCAACAGCAGCTGATCCAGGTGCCCGTGCAACACATCCCCCAGACCCAGCAAATTTTGGTCCCTCAACAGCAGCAGCAGCAGGTCCTCATCAGGAGGTGCGGGATACCCGGGATACACCACCACCCACGGTTTGCGCATCTTGCCCCAGAACCTCCAGACCGGGACTGTTCAGTTGAGCAGTGGAACTACCTTTCTCGGTGGAAGCACCTTCGGCTCCTCTCCCTATCTCATTCATCATAAATAAAATAAGTAGGATCGGAAAATCCTCTATTTTTTTTATTCCTCAGACTTCCTCACGTTTCCTCAGACTTTTTATAGGTTGTCTTTTCTAAATGATTCTTGATTTCCCAAATTATTTGCCTCAGAGACAAGTCGTAATGTAACGTAGCGTAATTTTTTGTCTCAATCCGGCTCTCCTCTTTCAACTTCAATTGAGCGAAATTGCGTTTTTCCGTCGTGTGTCACTTCCATTTTTTTATATTGGCTAATAAATAACCCAAAAAATGTACCTCTACAGTCTACGTCAAGTCACGTCACGTCACTTATTATTGTTCCGTCTCCGGGCTTCTGTCTTGTTGACGGCAGCAATTTCATTAGTCGGCGGAGGACCACTTTCACTCATCACTGGAGACCAGAGTAACCATTTTCCAGGTTCTTTTCCAGAATGGGAGAGGTAGAAAATACTTAACAAGTTGCGAAACTTCTCATCATATATCATATGCTGCACTAACAAGGCTCATTGTAAAAATAGTCAGGAATTTATGATACGACCGCAGCATACACTCCTCAGACACATCACATGTCACCAAAAATAGCCGAAAATTGAGCATGCAAATGCTCGTCAGGATGGAATTTTTTTCGTATCACAACCTCTCATTGTTCTAATTGCCCAATCGCTCTGGTATAACGCATGAGTTGAGCCTTAAGCCCACGGATTCACGCAATCTAAGGAAGATTGGTTAAATTAGTGCTTTGCTAGGGAAACCCTAGCTTACCAGTTGGTTGCTTGGCTAACCACTGCTTTGTTTTGAGAAGGAGGCTTTCCAACAGCTTATCGTGGAGGAGCCTTGGAGGGATTCATTTGTTTTTCATAAACATGTCCCACTCATCATCATCATCCTCAAGAATTTCCAGTACACCAGCATGGCATAAGCCCACACATCCATCCATTTTCCATAAGCAGGTTCCCCCTGACGTTACCTAGGTGCAGGGCGAGCACGTTGACTCCCGCATGGGGACCATGTGCAGTAAATAGTGGCAGTACTAACAGCTACTACCAAATTAATAATAAAAATCCATTCAATATGTACCAGCAGGACCTTACCAACTATTATCATCATCATCATCATCAAGACAAATCTTCTTCTCCCTGAGCAATTTTCTCCCCTACCTAAATAATCCGATCCCCTTCCAACTTCCAACGTTAATAATTTTTTTTGCATATCTGTATATGAACATGAATAATTCGTCACGTTTTCCTCACTCCAAAAAAAGAGCAAGGGAGGGGATTTCATCAGGCCTTTTATTCTCCTCCATAATATCCCTTTTTTCATGACCACCATGCCACCACCACAATCTCGACGATTATGAGTGAGTCCCATCCCATCCCATTTGGAAGATGCACTACAGTAATGCAAACAAGCATGTTTTCGACATGTGATCCAGTGAGGAGTGCTTACATTCAAAAAACTTATTGCATTTTTAATCCCCCATCCCATACCCCAAGTAGGACTCTTATGAGGACTCTTCTCTTCTTTTAACACACTCACTCCTCCATGGGCCAAACCCCCCTCCTTAATCTTAATCACTTACGCCACAACTACCAGAGAAGAATTAATCTTATTGTCTGTCTGTAAAAAAGAGCAATTTCCCCGGGAAAGTGAAGATTTTCCCAAAATTAAAAGCCCATTTTTAATAACATCTCCACCTATCCCCTCATTCACATCAGCCCCAGCCCCAGTCCACAGCAACTCATGAAGAAAAATGAAAATGGTTATATAAGTAAGTAAGTACATCCTCATGTGGTTCGGTGGAGTTTACAATTTTTTTTTATTCTCCGTAGGAAATTGAGCATATAACATTCATTACAGTATTTATTGTACTCTCCTTCCAGCAATTCAGCCTGGAGCTGGAAGACTCAACTAAATCTCCCGCTTAATCTCCTACAATTCTCCCTTGCTCCTTTGTTTATTTTTCTTATTAGATTCAGAGATCTCCTTACCTTTCCCGGACTCTTGCTTGTTGCTTTCTTCCTGATCAGTTTCTTGGTTGGATGAAGTTGATGATTCTGATTCTGATGCTGCTGCAGCAGCTTCGTCCTCTTCCTTTGTTTGTCTTTTGTCTCTTTTCTGCTTCTTCCCCCCGTCCTTCTTCAAGCTCTTCTCTTCTTGCTGCTTCCCCTTACTCTTACCATCTTGCTTCTTGCTGGATTTCTCTGCTGACTTCTTACTCCCTTCGGCTTCCGCTTCCTCGCCAGATTCCTCCGCTGTTATTTCCACCTCATCCGCATTCTTCTCGCTCTTCTGACCTCCTTTACTTGATTTGCTCTTCTCCTTCTTGCAATCACCAGCTGCAGCTGCCTCCTTGGTTTCCGACTTTTCTGCGCCATCGGACTCTCCCCCAGGAGTATCGCCCACCTCACTTTTCGTATCAGCTTCCTTCTCCTCCGGGATGCCTTCGGGAACATCTTGGGACGTCTTCTCTCACTTTGATCGCCTCACTGATCACTTCTGCAGAGGCGGAAACAAAAAAGCAAATAATATTTTATGGAAAGTTAACTAATTAACTCATCACCTTTCTCACCCAACCGGTAGAGAATGCATTAGAAATATTACTTTTTACTAATAAAAATGTCTCGAGGGAACTTTTTTAAAAGCATTTTATGATTTCCAATCACGTGGACCGACCATTAAACTAATCATTTTTAACGTATGTGCACTTTCCCATATTAACTTTTAAAAAATTCCAACTCGCCAACACCATTCCACCGCTCCTTATAAAAAATTAGTATTGATTTGATTTATATAAAATTGATATTTACCATCGGAAGATACCCGTTCAGCCGGCTCATTTCCCTCATCCTCACGCGCTTCTGCGGCTACACCGGAACAAAAAACGGCGAGGGATAACACCGCCACGAGTGCGGCGTAACAGAGGAATTTCCCAGTCTTCATTACTACTATTCTCTGTACAGCAAACAAATTACTTTTATGAAATTATTAATTCTCATTTTGACTTCATAGAATATATATCTATAAGCTACTAGTACACTACTTATGTTGTAATCCATTGCAAGTGAGAACTATTTACCAATAAATAAGTGCATCTATGTATCTAATTTAATAAAATAATTTTTCCCCATTTCTTACATTTTTTTCTAGTGAATTAAGCAGGAACAGTAGTAAGTAACCACAAACAGACCTCGGGCTGAATACAGCTCAAAATTAGTACTAAACCTTGGCCACGCCAGTTGCAACTCAAACCTACTCACTCTCTCGCTTGCTTAATCGACCGCACCACCGAACTTGTGGTTTTTCCCGATAAGCGATTCTCTCAGAAAACTTGAAGCACCAACAAACTCATTCCAGCTTAATGGGAACACTTAAAAAGCGTCAATGATGTAGTAATTGGCTACTACTCCAACCTAGGTTCAGGATTCTGCTCTAGGGACAATAGCAATATGCTTACTTGCTTCCATCTAAAAAAAATGGAATCCCAGTTTTGGTTCGCTGTTTGCCCTGGGCTTGAGAACTGTTGCGATGCGAATAGGTAATAGGAGTGTTTTGCATTACGGACACGGAACTGTTGCTTCACCAGTTTCACCACCGCTCCATGCTTATTTTATTGGTCCAATGGGGGCTGGATGAGGATGAGTATTGGGAGAAGTGCTCTTAAACAAATTGTTTTTTTCTCCCCCAGAGAAATACTTTTGCGGAGCGATTAAAGTGTCATGTCGCGATTAAGCAAGTAAGTATCTCCCTAAAGCGTGTGACGAATGACGTGGGATGATGAGCTGGAATCGGAATCCGAGTCCGAGTTCAATTCCAATTCTAAGTAGCCACAATAAGTGAACAAATACTTACTCTACTTATCGGCGAGGAGTGATAAATAGGTGATAACACACTAGTATTTATTTGGAAAAGAACTGGAGGATGATATGATGAGCGATGGTGTGGTAATTATTACTTGTTATCTCGACGGATTGCGTACCATCCATATTTATCTTCCGTAATGCCACAGTTCAAAGAAGAAGTATCTGAGTGCGTTGGCGATGATGTGGATTCATTTTTATGAGGTCCATGCAGCTCCCTACTTTCCTCCACCTCTTGAAAAATGTGCTACCAACCAGCTTTAGAATGGAATGAATGTATGAATGGCCACGCTTGTGAATTGTAATTCGGGCCATAATTTTACGTTGTTCGTATACTTATATCGGTCCTAAATACATACCTTATCAATAAGGTTTCACTTATGCCTATGTTTCCAGCTCCGGAGCTTAAAAAAAGTGAAGTCATGATCAATGCGTTATGCATTCTCGGGAAGGAGATTGCGTCTGAGGATTTATAATAATCTGGCTTAAAATACAATGCATTTTTCAGGACTTAAAAAAGTTATGGGGTACCTACGTATTCCACTAGCGCATTACCATCATCGTAAGGGAATCCTATTATTAAAGTACGATAACAACTACGTTCATTATTTTTCCAAGTGGAACAACAAAGGCTTGTCCATCTTGTCTATGACTTATGACGTCATTCAGAAGACAGTGCTTTCATTCTGGGCTTTTTTTACTCGGGCCGTTTTCCCCAGAGGATCCCAATCTTGAGTCATCATACCATGAGTCATTGCAGGGCAGAGCCAATCCCCTATTTAGCTTTGCGGTCACGATGCTGCCATCAGGTCGTAAGTGCGAGGCTCCTACGTCAAGGCATTTTTCGAGTGTTGCAAAAGATGACATTTTCTCGGATGAAAGACATCCAAATTAATTTAATTTAATTGTGAATACGGTCGATGTTGATACTTTTTTTAGAATTGTGGTCAAATGAATTAGTGAGAACCAATCAAACAAAATGGCTCCAGACAGAGGACTTCTTACTTTTAATTTTAGCGGTTCTGGAGTAATAAAGTACGTCTCCAGTTAATTGTCTCACGTGGGACGTGGGATTTGACATTTCCCTGCGCTTGAGGCACTATCGATTCCAATGCCTTCCCCATAATTTCTATTTATTCGGGATCTTCAACGAGTAACATTTTCTAGTTCCTTCCCCAACTTCAAAGTATCTATGAAGAATATGAAGATTAATAAAATTCTCATAAAAATTCGTTTCCCCGCTGGAATCAACAACACTCCCTTCTGGGGGAGGGAAATGCCTATTTATTATTCAAATATTTGCGAGAGCATCTTGGGAAATACATTAAGATAAATTTTAAAACCCATCTCGATCTAGATTTTCTACTAGGATCTGGAATGATCTCGTTCTCATTCTCCTACTCGCCCACCATCAGACTCGCACTCTAAAGATTTTCCTCATGCCTAAAAGTACTTTATCCTACCTAATATCTACGAAAGTATTTACGGGGAATGCATATATCTCACAAAACTTCATTTTTTGTGCACGTTGCGAGTAAAAGGCATTTTTATTAAGTGTATTTTTTATTTACCTAATTTCACATTCACTTTCCCTCAAACATTGGGAAAGCTCTTACATATGTTGAATTATGTAAACTGGAATGACATGAGATGAGTGAGTACTGCACAGGATCTCTGGAAAATAGGGCATCCCGTTCCATACTCCATCGGGGAGAACGAGATGGACGCGTACTTAATTTATTTCCTTTCATGGTAATCGTAACGTGATGTCGAGTCCTCACTCCAGCTACATTATCTCCTCCATGATGCGGTAATACTTATTTAAGCACTTCATTATTTCGCAATTAAGTTTCGACTTTCGAATGAAATGATCACTCTCACTCTGATTCCTGTATTGTTCCCTTTTCAGAGTCGGCTCACGAGCGAATATTAAGTAACTACAAAGTACGTAGGCTTCGGTTCGTCCTCCGCCTCATTTAATGTGTTGCATCATAATTATAAAGGATTCATCAAGGATTTTTATTCGTATTTGTCATTCATCCTCCGCATTCTGTATTGTTCCTCCATTAAGTATTTACCTGGTAGGTGGCACACGCTGAGGAGGAGGATCGTTATCGTTATGGACGAATTAGTTTAGCTTGGTAAATACTAAATAGGTACTCTCCCGAAATTCAATGAGACTTCAACCCTACAAATCACCGGATGTGTCCAGCAGCACGATACAATGGAAGTGACAAAATTCGAGTGGGTGTTCTTCCTTGTTTACGTCGAGCCCTGCTCCTTTTCGAAGTGGATTTGCAACGGGTCGGTTGGTTGGATGGACGCATCATTACCTCAGATCTATTTACCTATTATTACAACTACAACGCCATCCATCCATCCATATCCTTTATTTCCTCGTTGATGAAATAAATGGCAGCTGCACCATTCTTCTCACCGCACCTCTCAATCATCTCAAGTCACGTTTTCCCCAATAACCATCGAATTCCCAAACTTTTTCCCGCATCGCATCGCTTCGTATCGCATATGAACCCAAAAATAAGTATCAGATTCAGAACATACATAATGTGCATGTGATCGAGTGAGTGGCGCTGAAAGCGAGTAGCTATTATGCAGCCGCAACATTGCAATACAACTAACTCTTTCAGGTTATTATTTGCAGGGGACACGGGTGCCCAGGGTCTTTCTTCTCACCGGGCTTTGCATTCTATCCATCTTCTGTCATTTTCCCCTTTTGTGTATCGCATGATGAGTTGGAGTGGCACATGCATCCAAATCCAATCCAATCCAACTCCCTGAATCCATATTTGGAGGCATTGAACCTTGCAGCAGAAGCAGGAGAAAAAAATCAATTGGGGAAGCAGCGAACCTGAAAAAAATATCCGGATTCTCACATTGCCCCAGTAGTGGGAATCCCCCGTCAAAACAGGAAAAAAAGCACAATGGCACGTTAAATAAATGTTTACCTCAAATAAACCCTGCCGCGGAAATCACAAAACATAAATGTCATCTAATTTTTTTCAAAATTCTACCAGCTTTTAATGAAAAAAAAGTCTCCATGCAATTTTCCACATTCGATTTGTCTGTGGTAAAGTTTGGTTGTCAGAGTAGGAAAATTTTCGTAATGAAACGCTTAGAGAAAGAAGCGTTTGCAAAAAGGGCGATTTCCCAGGGTGAAAATATGGCTAATCAGTGTACAGTAGTTACAATGTCTCGTTTCCAAAAAGAGGGTGTATCCAGACTACGCATTTACACAATAATCTACAGATACCCAGCTACCAAACAGGTCAATTATCGGAAGATTCTTGGTTGACCAGCTCGAGGCCCCTGAAATCTTGAAGAAAGTCCGAAAATTCTTTGAGAAGCATCCCTCTTATTCTAAGAGCGCTGCTGCGAAACGGTTGAAGCTTCACCCATGAACGTTGCACCGAATTAAGAAGGAAATGCTGGAAATTCACGCCTTTGTAAAAAAAACTTGTACCTAAGTACTCCGCGATCAAGAGAGCCAAGCCAAATCAGGGTGCCAAAAAGTAGATAAAAAAAAGCTGGAGAAAGTCCTGATTATGGATGACGAATCCTACGTAACATATAACCCACCAGACGCCCCCGCACGGCAATATTTTCATGCCACGGATCCGAAGAACTTCCACACGTCGAAAAAATCAAGAAAAAGGAGAAGTTCTACAAAAAGCTGCACATATTGCAAGCCATTGATGAGAAGGGGATGTTTTGGAACCTCATGTTTCTGAAGGGACTTCCAACGCCAAAATTGACTTGGTGGAGTACCTGAAGAAAATATTACTTTCCTCTATCAGCAAACATTATCATCGTAACAAAAAATTCTTCTTGCCAGATCTAGTCACCTTCCATTATGCTAAAACGGTCACTGACTTTCTCCGAGAACAAAATCTTGAATTCATGAAGATGAAGAAAAATCCGCCTAACGTGCCACAACCCCCCGGGATAGGGATATTTTGGGCCTGCGCAAACGAGAATATTCTGCTCAAGAGAAGGAACCCACTTACGCCCGAAGATTCAAGCGAATATGAGAAATATCAGCAAAACTGTGACAGAAAAGTTGGGAAAAGCTATAATGGATTGAGCCAAAAGAAACTTGATCAAAATTGGGTATCGAGTGATCCAAGCGTCTGACGTTCACTGCTTTTGAATTTTGGTAGTATGTAGATTGTTGTAGTACATGAACCAGGGAATGAAATATTAACGTATTTTTTAAATCCATTGAAATTAAATGTTTTGTGATTTCCGCGGCAGGGTTTAAGTAATCCTTCTGTAAATCCACTTCCCTCTTTTTATGTAACTTTTTCTGGGCCAAATTGCGTTTCGACTTTCCCATTTCCGTCAACTTTTTGGTTTTGACCGACACGTACGCACAGATGAGATATGGGATAGAGGAGAAGTCGTTGTCGTTGTAATATTGTCATCCTGGTTTGGTTAGTGAGTCTGGTTTCTGGTTTGGAGTTCCTGGATTCCTCCTTTTCCCTTCTCCTGTTTTTTATTGCCTTTTATGGACGGAAA
>JAHZNH010001040.1:0-10231 GCA_027744355.1 Tyrannoseira gladiata
GAACAGAGCTCGGAGCATGCGTCCACAATCGTATCGATAAATGGAGCCTTCAACCTGGCAGGGCGGATATTCTTCCCGCTTCTCTCCGACTACGTTGGAAGAAAACACGTGTATGTTCTCATGCTTACCTGCCAACTTCTAATCCTGGCCAGTTTTTACGTGATAACCACCACAAAAACCTACTGGATATTCCTGATGTGCATGTGGATCATTGCTGCTTGCTACGGAGGCGGGTTTGGAAGCATCCCGGCATTCCTCACTGACAAGTTTGGACCCTCCAATATTGGAGCTTGTCATGGTGTCATTTTAACGGCTTGGTCGTTGGCAGGAATCATTGGAGGAATTGTATTCACATCCGTCTTTAAAGCCGCATCTGAAGGAAGGCCTATTGATGATCCATTCCCCTACAATGTCAATGTGTTCTGGATGTTGGCCGTGGTTGCAATTGGGTGGACCGCGCTAATGTTTGTCAACCCGACTAAAAGGGATTCGCAAATTAGACGACTATTGAGGTTGTCAAAATGATTCGAACATTTTAAAGTGAAAAGTAGCAAAAAGTGACCCGATTCTTGATTCAAATACTCCAAACCTTTTAATATGTAGACGCATACGTATAATACTTAGCTTTTAATATTTACAAGTGATACTGGGGAAAAATCGGATGTCAAGTTCGTTTTAAAAGGCAGGCCTTTAATACAAAAATATGTGATAATAATTTACTTTAAAAAAATAAACAAATAAAGTCCAAGACTTGTGATCACGCTCTATAAATCTTTCAAATCTAATCCAATCAAATATTCGTGCTTCAAACCACAAAAGGAAAGATCATGAAACATGTTTTCTTCCTACTATTATTCCTGTTGGTGACAACCCGACTAAAAGGGATTCGCAAATTAGACGACTATTGAGGTTGTCAAAATGATTCGAACATTTTAAAGTGAAAAGTAACAAAAAGTGACCCGATTCTTGATTTAAATACTCCAAACCTTTTAATATGTAGACGCATACGTACTTAGCTTTTAATATTTACAAGTGATACTGTGGGGAAAAATCGGATATCAAGTTCGTTTTAAAAGGCAGGCCTTTAATAAAAAAATATGTGATAATAATTTACTTTAAAAAAATAAACAAATAGAGTTCAAGACTTGTGATCACGCTCTATAAATCTTTCAAATCTAACCCAATCAAATATTCGTGCTTCAAACCACAAAAGGAAAGATCATGAAACATGTTTTCTTCCTACTATTATTCCTGTTGGTGACCTTTGGTCACTCTTTTTGATTCTTTTTGATCATATCGAATCAATACGGAATGCTGTAAAGATTGTTTATTGCTAAATCACGCATTATCAATATAAAACGACACATGCAAAGCACAGGGTAACTAGTTGTATTATTGCATCTATGGATGTCATCAGTATCAGCGTCAACCAAGTTTCAGTATCAATTTGCATTATTTAGATACACATCAACATCTCATCCTCATTTGCCGAAACGAGGCGAGACTCTTCACGGTTCACAGGTCATACGCAGGTTTAAAAAAAAAAGATTTGGCGAAAAATACTACGCAAAAACCGCAGTCATGCTGCAGCCATTTATTTTTGGCCTGGCTAATAAATCGATCTGATGGGACAAGTTTCGATTAGCTTTGACCACTCAACCAAGTCTTCACTGAACTACATACATACATAAATATGTAGTACTGCTTCTTATATGGGCATTTCGAAAAGAAGACTTTAAAAAAACATTTACTTTTCCCCTTCTTTTTGCATAACAGTAGCGAAATTTCAAAGGGTCTCGCAAATTGGTTAAAACGAATGACCGTCTGTACAACTTCACTTGCTTTCCTGTGCACTCCCAATTCTTTCAAGTTTAAAGTTTGCTGATAAACAAAATGTCCTTTTTAAAATGCTCATCGCCTTCACCCTTTTGTTTAAAAACTTTTTTTTGTTTCATCATCCTTATGAGGTAATTCATTGCACCATAAAATCGATCTGATGGGACAAGTTTCGATTAGCTTTGACCACTCAACCAAGTCTTCACTGAACTATATACATACATACATAAATATGTAGTACTGCTTCTTATATGGGCATTTCGGAAAGACTTTAAAAAAGCCTTTCCCCTTATTTTTGCATAACAGTAGCGAAATCTCAAAGGATCTCTCAAATTGGTTAAAACGAATGACCGTCTGTACAACTTCACTTGCTTTCCTGTGCACTCCCAATTCTTTCAAGTTTAAAGTTTACTGATAAACAAAATGTCCTTTTTAAAATGCTCATCGCCTTCACCCTTTTGTTTAGAAACTTTTTTTTTTGTTTCATCATCCTTATGAGGTAATTCATTGCACCATTGTTATGCGAAAAAATACTTATCTACCTAGAGGTTTCGTACCTCTTTTTTCATGAGAAATTAAACCCAGCCGTATATTATTGCAGTGGTCATTCACCACACCAGCATTCGACAATCAGCGGCAGGATCGAGCAGTGATAAATTCGGAGAAAAACGAGTCGGTCAAGTTGGTTGTTTGTATGAGACATAACTGATGAATCCATGTTCCATGTCAATGAGCAGGCTTCGCCAACTCTGAAAAATGGCAGTGATAGGGGTGAGCATTAAGCATCATCAGCCCTGCCTTTAGCACTTACTCGCAGCCAACAAATAAACAACAGTGTTAACATTGCGGATCATCGCATTTCTTCTTGCTTATCATTTTATTATTAATCCTGTTTTGAAATAGAAGTTTAGGTATCCGCATCATCTACCTAATTTTTTCCCCTTTTGTTCTGAGTCTGAGTGTGTCTGCTTCACACAGTAGCATTTTGAGCCGGTCGCCCGTCCGTTCCTCCTTCCTCCAATCAAGCGTGCAGGTGATGTGATTGTGATAATGCGATACTGAAGGTAAAACCAGACCTGGCATTTAAACGCTTTTGAAAGTTTTGTGTGTATTCTAATTATTTATTGGCATGTAAGTAGTAGGTTCGCAAGGCGTAGTATAGGTTATGCATGCACGCCGTTGACCATTCCATATTTTTCTTTGTGCCCACAAACCACCACCACCATCACATTACCATTTTATTATATTGCTGCGTGAGCACTTCTTCTCTTTTTTTCGTTCTAACCCGGCTTTGATTTTTACACTGACTGCTTGAAACAACACGGCATTTCACACTGATACGACTTGATGGATAAAAATGGACAAGGGGGTTGCGTGGTAAGAAGTCGAATTGCAAGATGATGTGTATACGCCAGCAATAATTTTTTCTCCCATTTAATGCCTACACAAAAGGTGCACATGGAAGAGAAAAGGATTCATGATGAGCTCGGCTTGAATACCAAATTTTTAAAAGGTGGCAGTCACATTCTCATCATGATCAGATCCTCTCTCCGCTTTTTTCCTCCTCTGTTTCCTCATCCTCTTCAAGAAGACGGAGTTATTCTTTTACGATCTGGATTTTAATGTGGTGGCCATGCAAGTCATAAGAAGTATTTTGAAATCTGGCTCCGACTCTGACTCTCCTTCACTCATTTTCATTTCTCCATGGACGGACAGAGGAGCACACGCACATTTTTTCAATCAGCTCGATCATCTCCGTATTTAAATAGGAAGAGGAGAATACTCATGTGGTAAGTAATCCTTGCCTGTGGTACTTACGAATGTGCCAGTGCATCATCATCTAGTGCTTCAGATTGCACAAAAGGAGGCATTGGAGAAGAAGACTTTTGGTTCTGTGCCCGGCATTGTGTAAGACCCTTTTTTTTATCAGTCATCGCCAGACTCTTTTCATGGAGAAGAAAGAACGACGTTTTCAGAAAAGAAGTTTTAAAAAGTAGACGCAGTGCTAAAGTAGATAGATGTGTATTTACTTGCTTACTTTTTTTCTTCATTCTTCCTTGAGCCGTACGTTCCCTCATTGTTCCTTACCTCATGCTCACAGTTAAATAGTGAGTGGGACTGAAGTAAGTTTTTAGTGGCCCAGATTTTACTTTGGAAGTTTCTCCAGCCTCATCGCATACTATTATCATGAACGACTGACTGAGCATCATTCAAAGCATAATAATGGTGGGGTGGTACTTCCCAAACAAGCTTGCTTTTTATTAAGGAATGTTGTATAATAGAAAAAAGGCCTGCCTTTCGGGGGACCCTTAAGGTAATTTCTTTGCTGTTAATAACCGAGACATTCTTTAAGGGGCTCACTGCTCCACTCCCGAGGGAACATTTTTTTTGTTGCTGTTGAAGGAAAACGTTCTTTTTTTAAAGAAGGATGAGCATTATTATGATTATTATTGTTATTTACTACTACTGCATGCGTTCCTAGATCTAAAGGAAGGAATAAGCAATCCACAAATACTTTCTTGGGGTATGGAGATGATGCTACATTCCTAAGCAAATACATTTTGTATAAATACCTATACCTCCAAAAACAAGTATGTAGCAGTGGTGGATGGATGGAGTATAGAATTACTAACTCTTGTCACTAAATGTTATGTGGGGATCTTTTTCTTGTAGATGATGATGGTGGTGTGGTGGTGGTGCGTTCCTCGTTTCGGCTTTTTTCTACTACGCTGCTGCTAGTTGACTTGCTGGTAAAAGGTATGCATAAAATGGGATTTCAACCCTCTTCAAAGAATTCACGGCCAGACCAGTCGAGTTTTTTTCAGTCATCATCATCTTCCCAAAATCCACCTGGGTCAGTGTTGACAATGCGTTGCTACTCTTCGGTTGCAGCTGCATGATTTTACCGACTATTTCATGAAAAATCTTTGTGGTGTTGTTGTTGTTAGTGAATGTTGTAAACCCAATAAGCAGACTTGTGTATGGATTGGATCAATATTCACGCCACTTCCGTGATGATTGATTTAGGACAGGAAAATATTACGAGGGAAATTGTGACAACTTGTAATACTTTAATTTTCCTAAGCTGTGTCAATAAGATCAGGATCGGGAAAAATTGTGAAGTTTGAGGAGCAGGCCAGGCAGACTCCATATCCGGCAGTGAATAGGTATTGGTTTGGTGAGCCAGACTTTTTCCGTGCGATAGGGATCACTCGTGCACGTGACCGCTTTCCTTCTTCTTTGAGGATTTTTGTGTAAGTGCTTGCTGCTGACCCAGAAAATAAACGGTGGTGTGATACAATAAATGTGAATCAAGGAAAAAATCTATTTAGGTGCAGTATTGTGCAATGCGGTGTAAAAGCAATAGGAATAGAATGCAGTCGAATGGAATCGAGCCGGGAAAATAAGGTTGAGTTGCTGGTTGCCTGAGGAAGAACCTAATATTTTACATGTGTTGATGAGTTGTTGCACCCTCATTTTTTCGTAATAAAACAATATTGTCCTTATGACCTGCCTTCGTCTCCCTATCGTACTAACTAGCCGGAGAATTATATGGTTGATCATATGCTATTAAGAAGATAACGAGAGGAATATGAATATCGTAGTGAAGAGTGGAAGCATGTGTAGAATTTATCTAAATTACGGAGTTTTTTCGTGACTGTAAGTGATACCCCCTCACTCAATCCGCGTTTTTTGTTTGCTACAATTTTTTCTCTTACTCGTGCTTATTGCTATCACCAAACACGTAGTTTACGTCACGTAATTTAATTGTTACGCAAATACAAGGAGTTTTTTTCGCGTGATTGTTCATAAAGTGCGACTTTTGCTTGTGCTGCAAGCAAATAGAAGTTGATGGCGGATGTATTGTATCATGCAACAGTGTTTCCTCAATACTCAAGGCGTCATGTGTCAGTCTCACTCTGCTGATGTGAGTTACGCAAGTATTTGGAAAATGGTGTGATGATGATTGCTATGATTAAAACACCACTACCAAATCATAACATTTATGCAAGTGACCAGTCAAGGGAATAACGGAAGGAACGAACACTAACCTCGTGCGTTTCTCATGCGAATGTTGGCGACAGCGTAGGAGCACATGTAAGTTCTTATTGAGAGCATTATTACTTTTTCGTACTTGCTTTGTAAAACATGGATTGTAAATTGTAAGAGTATTGACAAATTACTACATATTCATGAATTAGGCAAATGAAAGCAGATTAGTTAGTATGCCAAACAGGATTTCCCCACTTACATAAGTACTTATGTATCAGCTCCCACGCGTTAAATAGATAAGGTGCGCATTTAGAGTGCCTTAATATTTTACGGAATTATGCGTTTTTCATATTTCCTGTGGACCGGCTGGGGAAAGCATGAAATTGCCCAATTAATTGTCTATACATCGATATGCTCATGAAAGGTTCAAACTAATATTCTATGGCTTGTCATGTCCCATTAGATTTCGAAGCTAATGCAAACGAAGTTCAGACTATGCAGGGAAAAGGTGACCTAATCAGAGCTGAAACTTTATGTTCTCGTCGTGCTTTCCCTGCTGCGTCAATTGGCTGTAAAAATCCTGGCCGGAATAAAGCTCTTCTCCACCCTATCCAATTAATTTTATATTTCCTAAACATCCGAATAAGGATTGCTTTAGGAATCGTGATTTACTTAAAAATGGGATTAATGGCGTTTGTATTTTATTTATTATATGAGTTTGTATTACTGGTTGTCGATAACTGTAGGCTCTAAACTGAATTTTGGAAACTGATAAAATTGAAAACGCAACGCATTAAAAATTTAAATGTCTTTGATACCCGTTCGCAATGTAAGGGATGAGAAAACTCAATTTCTGACTCTTTCTCTATGATTGTGTAGCTCAATGAATAGAAAATTCATATTGATCGCATGCTGTGAGAGGAACAGTTTGACGCTTTCTTTTTCTTGTTGAACAAGTGGTAACCCAACAACAACCTGCCAACTGGCAAAGAGTTTGGCATGCACATCTGCATGCCTGCCGCTTCACAAAAGTGTTGCTTGTGGTTAAATAATTATAGTAATAAATTCAATCTTACTTAATTTTATGGATTTCATGAGAAACACAATAATAATCTCACGGAGCTGTTTTACATTCATGTAAGGAGTAACCATCTTTGTTTTTCTCCTCAATTCTGAGTCGAGTTCAAGAGGTTCAAAGTTGTTAAAATTTTAGTTTTGCTAATAAAACTCGGAAAACTATTTCTCAACAAGTATTGTATTAGCATAATCTAGGCATTTCTAAGAGAGAGAGATAAGATGGCTCTTACAGCGGCAATAAAAAATATGCAAATATAAATTAAAATTCCTGAAAAATGGGAAACGAAGAGCAAAATGTGAGCACTTTTTAAAAGTTTTTCTGAAGCAGAAAAGTTTTGAATTCACCAAAAGAAATGCGTGCTGTGTAGCATGCTATACTAGAGCAGTATTCTAGATTCTAAGCAAAGTACGAAGAAATTTTCTATTGTTATACATAGGTATTCTCGATAACTAACCAAACGAAGAATCTTTCTAGTCTCTTTGATGATTTGATGATATTTTTGAAATTGATTCTGATGATGATGGATAAGTTCCAATATGTTACTCAGCTTCATTTGTATGAAATAGCTTTCGTATTTTTAACTAGCCATGTCACTAGTTTTTCGAAGCCTTAATTCACCACTTAAAATACATTTCAATTTTATCAGTCCGAAGCAGTAAACATTGTTTCCCTTTGGAAGTGTAAAAATCTAAGGCTTTTGCTTAAAATGATTGATCAAACAACAACAAAGAAGGCAGCTTTTAACGTCTGCGATGTTGAAGCATCAAGTGTGGAAGCTGTAAAACAATAATCATCTAAAATGGGGATTTCCGATGCGTTGAAGATTCAACAAGTCGTCCACGTGAGAGAAGAATAGGGCTTGTTGATTAGCGTACGTCTACGTTCAAAGAAAGGACGACAAATACACAATGCTTAAACTTAAACTCATCATCTTCATTTGATTTTTTACGAAATGGTCGGACAGATGAGCTCTGGGGTGCTTTATGATTTTTTGGACCCGGGGAATGTTTGTATGCTTTGAAATGAGCTTGATGAACCATAAAATCATGCACACATGCCTGGCGATTAGGAAGGTGCATTAACATTCCTCAAAAGTTATTGTTTTCCAACTTATCAAAAGAGTCATAAACATCACCTGCACAAACCACTACTTCCTTTTTAAAAACTCCTCTGGACTCCTTGAACGAAGACAGTTCGTCATATCTTTCGAGACGAATAGTAGGATGAAAAACGTATCTTTTTTTATGAGGAGCTATAGAGCTCCACACTTCACATCAAATCATATCGTCATGCGTAGTGCTACATGATGAACAGAATGGAGTGGAGGATTTTGAAAGCATTTCACTTTCCTCGGGACGGGACGATATAAGAAGAACAATAACGATCATCAGTTTTGCTTCGCTTTAAATTGAAAACGGACGAGGAGACGGGTGAAGGACAAGAAGGTAGGGAAGTGGAAACATTGTATAGTAGATTCTGTTGCGAGAAATGCGATGCGATAATATAAGAGCAAATCAGTTGTAAAAAGCCTGTGTGTACCTAAATGCATCATCCCGAATGAAGGTCTGAATTGTGATAATATAAGGAAAAGAGTTTTTATGAGCTTTTAACACTACTTACTACCCATATTCAATAAAACTGTGAGCTTGGCGGGTTCCGTTGGAGGATGGACAGGGAAGACAAGGGATTTTTTTGTGGACGTTTTCAAGAAGGCTTGGTGTCTTAATGGCACCATGATTTCTGAAGAAGTTAGTAAGTAAGTAGGTAGGTAGGTTCGTGTGAAAGATGTTATGAAAGTTATGGTATAATTTCATATTTCTCAACTGTCCTCCCCACAGAAAAAAAAGAGAAGTTCGTCAGTATCATGCCGGTAGGCCGGGCCTTGGTATCCATCATTTTTGAATAATATGAAAAAGGAGGCGAGAATAATTAGGGGATGGGGATGATTACTAAATATGATAGCGAGGACGATATGATATGTGGGATGGAAAGCAATGAGGTATGGAGTGTGAGTGAGTAGTCAATAAAAAATACTTTTAAAAGCTTTTACGTTACACAGCCAACCCCCTTCACTTTTCCCAAACTCAATTGATTCGATAAGATAAATTGGAGTTCTAGGTAAAAGCGTCAGAAAATTATTGCTGTTATTTTTTAAGAAGTTTTTGTGCAAAAGAAACCTGTCATGAATTTATAGTTTCGTGGAGCCAAGGAAGAGAAAATATATTTGTTTAATCTGGTGATGATACAGATCGGAGTTAATAAAGCGAAGTGGAATTTTATTGCTGTTTCTCAGCTCTCAGCACAAAAATTCAAAAATAGTGCCCAACTTTTAACTGTATCGTACTCATTAGGGTAAAAATATTAGAAAAATTCACGGCATACTTTCCATAAAACGTTTAAAAATTTCAAATTGGACGACAGTGACCTAAAGAAAATCCTTTCGGGTTCTTGGAAATGAAACGAAAGTGAGCAAGTTAGTCATACTGCTGAAAATAAGAGAAGCATTCAGGAATTCAAAGCGAATTTATCCTGGTCGAATGTAGCTTCTCCATAATATTTAAAGGTAGGTGCTTTCAGTGGAATCTTTAAATTGATTGTGATAACGAAAGTGAGCAAGTGAGTCATACTGCTGAAAATAAGAGAAGCATTCAGGAATTGAACCTTCAAAGCGAATTTATCCTGGTCGAATGTAGCTTCTCCATAATATTTAAAGGTAGGTGCTTTCAGTGGAATCTTTAAATTGAATGTGATAGGTACCAACTAGGTTTCTGGAAAGAGGAGAGCACAACTTCGTTGTATCTTGTATCCCAAATTAACTTTTTGTCAGTGAATCATACGAACTTCCCTCGAAACATGAGGGATCCACATTGGAAAGACCATTGACTTCTTGGAATTATATCTACTTACAAGTACAAGTACTTCACAGTTTGAGGCGAAGAATTTTCAGCAGGTATTTAGATTCTCTGGTGATTCATTCACCTTCTCTGGGAGTACGACGTGCTATGAAATGAGAATCACATTTTAAATCAAAAGAATTTTTAAAATCTGATGGGATTATTTATTTCAAACAAAATATTTCATTTAAGGGGAAATATTAATATGAGTACATATTTATTACTTCTTGTACTTACTGCTACACTGTACTTACTTAAATTATATGAATCTTAAGCGTAGACAGTGAAAATATTCATTTTTTGAAAGAAAAGAATGCCTTTCGGGCATGTTACATGTGGTGATACATGAAGTACCTTTACATCATCATCGTAGGGATCAACCCTAGAGGCATGTTTTAATTCGTTTTCTCATTTTCATTTGTCCCTTATG
>JAHZNH010001041.1:0-10839 GCA_027744355.1 Tyrannoseira gladiata
TAATTTCTAATCGAACTGATACATTGCAGGTTTTCAAGAGAGTTCATTCAGGTCATACCTGCAGAGAATCTCTTTCACTTCTACCCAACACAAATAATATTTGAACGCCCTTTGGCAATGTATAGTTTTTGGAGCCCCATGTCTTCCGGATAGCTTTCCTTCTGTCGAAGTTGTTTGGTGCGGAGGTCACCATGATGAGAATTTTAACGGCTGGTCCACAAAATGGCGACGTGGCTATCGCTCTGCCCCCACTTCCCGGAGCATAGTCTGGCTGCACAAGAAATGTGCTCAGATTACCCAGGTCCAGATAATCCGTTAGGATCAATGATCGATTCAAAGGCCATGTATGAAGCTCATCTGTAAAAACGTGGGTAATTGGATTCATTCCTGATCAATTTTCCAGGACACTAAAGTGAAAGAACCCTCTAAAAGGACCTACTTAGGCGTTCATGATAGATCCCTCTATTGAAGTTCGTATCTGAAGAAACGGCCCTGACGAGAAAGAGGAGGACTACGACTACAACAGTGGCGATTTCGACGATGCTTGTAAATCTAGAAAATATCCTCCCACTCCTGCGAAAATCAAGACAACGTTTAGAGACATCAACCAATTTAAGATTGAAAAGTTTACCCTGATTTCTCCTGTTCTGACTCGTGTTCTTCGCTGATTACATAATCATTACTTTCTCACTGAACCCATTACAGAAGCCAACCCGATAGGGAAAAAATCAAGGGGGACGCGGAATGGGGTGCAAGATGAAAATCAACGAAACGGACGGTGTCACTCGTTTTGGCTCTCCGATTTTGGTCCTACTTAAGTCTTGTTTTGATTTAATTGATCAGTATTCAGTGCTGTGCTATCTTCCCGAATCCATCACTAATTGACCAACCAAGGTAATGCCAAAAGGTATTTCGGAAACTAGGCCATGTAAATGAAAGTAATGACGAGTGATGTCATCAGTGATCACACGGATCGAGGTGATAAACAAAAATAATAAGAATCGAATGTTTGCCCTCGAATATCAAAATAAGATTAACAATTTGAAATCTTTATTTGGAAATATTGCGTATCTCCGTTTTGACTAAATATTGAAATCTACATGGCAAAGCGTAAAGATTTTATCGATATCGTTGCCGACTGTCTTTTCTCTTCCACCTCCACCCTCATTGTTCCATGCAACAAAACTTCATTTCTGCCAAAAACTCCGAGAAAAACCGCCCCGTAAATCCGAATGAATTCGATTATTATCTAAATGATTTCCGTGATTGATTCCGTGATTGATGCAACGATTGACCTTACTTTTAATTTTAAAACATGAATTTTAATAGGCAACCAAGACATAAACTAACAAGAGCGTAGAAGACCGGTGGCACCAAGGCCACTCAAAGATGCCAAAGATGATATAACGTGTTAACATATCACTTCTGTAACAAGTTCTGAAAGTGACAGTAAGTTCGAAGGCATAAAAGGATTGATTGAATTTTATTGAGGCAATATATAATCGCATAATAACAAGTTGTCCAACTGGGAAATGATGAACAGAATCTTAAAAAATATTAAAACATGTCGGTTAAAGCTGCTCAACGGAAACGTTCGTAAATCTATGTAATATTTCAGAGGTTACATGAAAGTGAAAGAGAATATCCCATCCTCAAAAGATATTATCACTACAATCAAATAAGTTTTTCCTTTAAGGAGAAGGTCAAAACAAAGGATAGGTTTTTTCTAACGAGCTTCAAATAGCTATTGTAAATATTTACTTACAAATCAAAAAGCATGTCCGTTGGACGGCCTCGAGTGCACTATGAACTTATCTTTTAGTATATACTTGATTAGTCGCGGTATATTACTTTACCCCAGGCACTCCAAAATGCCTGGTTTCTGATTATACTACTTATTTTGCTTCGTTAATTTTTCAACAATGTTCAGCCGTAAGAAAATTATAATCTTTGACGCATTATTAAAATTGATCACTGAAATACTTTTTTAAAAATTTGGTTAATACTTTCACTTTCAGTTAGTTCGATTCGGCTATCGATTCGAGTAATACATTAATTTGTCAATTGTATTAGACTTTTTTTATAAGTGCACACTACGATACCGGGCGGCTTTCACGTCTGCCTCCGGACTGATTAGTTGATTTTTCTCCATTTAATTCACCCCACCCTACCCCTTAATCATTCTTTCTGGCTTGTCAGTTCGAGTCAGTAAAAAAAGATTTTTTTTCCATCGGATCATACAAAGTTACATTCTCAAAAACAATAAGAATATCTCGCTGAATTACAAAATCCCCAGAAAGTTCACTACATTATGTTAATACTTAGACCACTTTTTTGTTAATCACAATAATTATTTAATAATTCATCTGCAGTAGACAATACTTATTAGTAGTATTAATAATTATTCATACTCTTGCTTTGTTTGCTTGAACGCATTGCAATTTTATATTGATTATTGTCCGCAAATAATTCGCGTTACAAAACTGGACTCGAAGAAGAAAGTAGCGGAAGTAGAAATCATAAGGAAAAACCTGTTGGGTTATTAGTCGAAAAGCGAAATTAACGATGAAGTAGTTATTGATGCCTGATTGATTACCAACTGATTCTGGGGAAGTTTCAATTTTGATATGACATGTGTTTGATTAACTTGTCTTAGCTCTAATCGGGTTGCCAATATGTGCTCGGGCTTATATTTTCTGACGAATTACTTGCTGCTGTATATTACACCGGGATACATTGCTTATTTTCAAAGTGACTTGTTCTTTTCCGTAACAGGTACAGCGAATTTCTAAAGACACATTTTTTAGTACGAGAACATGGCAGCTACACCACTTCAGTATAAGTACATACATTTTTACAATAAATCATTATTATTAGTCAACGGTTAATGTACTACCACTCTTTTACAAGTGTAGCGTAGTAAACCTAATTCTGGTCTAATTAACTAAATGGGGGAAAACAAAAACCTGTACTCCTATTTACTTAAAACAGCACTAGATAAATACTTTCGACTAGAAAATGAATATCAGTTCGCATTCTGAAATGCAAAATCAAATCTCAACCATTAAACCTTAAAAACTGAAACATACTCCATTCTCGCACAAAAAAACATAAATCTTAAAACATAATAATTCAATTTAACGTGCGGATAAAACTTGCCGTGTACCATTTCAAAATCATCAAAAATTAATGAATCGGGATGAAAACTTTATCACTGAATCTATTTCTACGTATAAAATCGGCGGTGACTGAAATGAAAGATCAGGAAAAAATGGAGTAAAATTATGCTACTACATTGAAGGAAGATACATTTTAAAACTCTGATGAATACCTAAGTACTTAAAGTAGCATAAGTACAGTACATTTACATCACTCTTTTATTCTAGATTTCGTTGGCTGCATATTAGTCTTTTGAGCTGGATAATTATAAGTACTTTTATACTTCTTGGAAGGACTAAAACGAGCGGATCCTGACTCTATGCAAGTTTAACAAAGATATCCTATTTTCCGTACACCTAATATTCGGCTTGCTCATAATTTCCCCGTGGGGAACATGCACAGTTTCTTGTATCTCTTCGTCATCCTAGGAATTCTACGAATGAATTTCTGCTTCTTCGGGGGACAAGGTACAGGCACTCTCTTTGTCAGATTAGTCCAGATGGCATGCAGATCCTCTGGAGTGTTTTGGTGCGACGTCACCTACAGAAGGAAATATATTTTGTAGGAATTTTCTAATTATGTTTGATTCACTTCATCAGTAAAACTTCAACTGCCTCACCATCATTCTGAACGCACAAGGGTTTCTTGGGTCCAGTTTGTCATAAGTGAAGAATGGCGAATCATCGGGAAAATAATGACTTTGTCTGGCAAGTATCGCAGTAACATAAATGTCTTCTAAGTGGATCAACGGAATAGTCAACGAGTTCTCCAACAAAATTGGCACCAACTTCGCTTTCAACAAATACGCGGTCCCTGATAAGTAGCCGGGGTATACGGAAGAAGGATACAGGTATTTTGGCATGTACAGTTTGGAGTTTGGGTCCTTGATTGGTGCAGCACCGCACGTCATGCGACCAATCATATTAGAATTTGGCATGTCGTGGGCGACCCTCAGAAGACGGTCCACGTTGATGAACATATCATCGTCGGTTTTCAGAACCCATACGGGTGATGACGATAAGTCGTTGTGTTTGGTGCATGTTAAGTTCACCCACTTCAGCATCGCCATTGATTTCAGCGTTAGGTTGTGGTAAGAATCTAAAAAATCTTCCTGGATGAGGTCGTTGTGCTCATCATGAAACTTATTGCCAATTAAATTGAATTGGTACACCAAGAGTTTTGCCATAGTTCATTCTGATTGTACCTGTACAGACACATTCACACTCCGCCCCAACACAAACGCTAGTCTAACGCCCTTTGGCCATAGATGGTTTCTGGAGCCCCACGTCTCACGGATGGCATTTCTTCTGCGGGAGTTGTTTGGCGCAGAGGTCACCATAACAAGAATTTGGACGGCCGGTCCACATAATGGCGACGTAGCGTTCGCTCGGCCCCCACTCCCCACAATATAGTCCGGCTGCACAAGAAATGTGCTCGGGCTACTCAGGTCCAGATAATCGGTTAGAATAACTGATTGGTTCAAAGTCCATGTAGAAAGCTCGCCTGTTTAAAAACAGATAATTATAATTTGCATGTTTCTTGATTAATTTCCGAAAGATAAAAGTGAACTTACTAAGACGCTCGTAATAGGTCCCCCCACCAGAGTTCGTATCAGGAGAAATGAGTGTGACGAGGAAAAGGAAGACTATAAAAGTGATGATTGCGGCGATGATGGGTAGCCGAGAAAATTTCCTCCCAGTCCTGTGATAAAATTATTTCTAACTGAAAAAAACTTCGTACTTATTCAGTACGTATTGGTATAATTGTTAAAAGTACTGATTTACCTGAAGACTGAGATGGCATTTACTCGGATGTACATCCTTAGTAATTTAGCTTTTAAAAGGCAAACCCCACTTTCTCCGTTTCTGGCTCATGTTCTTCTCTGGTTGATCATTACTTTCTCACTGTAACCATCATTAAAGCCATACCAAAAGGTACCGTGGAAAAAATCAAGGGAGTGAAGACTGTGACGAGATTAATCAAGCGGACGGTGGCACTCTTTCCTAACTTTTCTGGACACTTTGAAAAATGGCTGTTGAATAGATGACAGGAATTGACTTCAAGAGTCACCATCCGTGGCAGGAATCAGACGACAACTAAAACTGGAACATACAAAAGTACAGCCCAATTTGAAAATACTTATATTAGTTTATTTGCTCATTTCCTTTGCAAACACTACAATATTGATTTTGACCTTGCACCGTCATATTTGTACTTAATTCGAGAACCAATATTGGATTGCTTGCGTCCGGTGGATATGACGGTTTGGAGTGTACGGGAGAAAATTATTTTATTGTCACTTTAACTATGCATGATATGAATCCGCTGCTTTGTTTGTTCAACAACTTGGCTCACGACCGGACCGCACCAAACCAATCGCGACGAAGGTGAAAAGAACGGAGTTTTAATATAGCTTTGTGTACGTGCTCTAGTTTGCAGGTTCATGCTATTGGTTTGGATTTAATTACTCTATTGATTTCCCCACAAGGGATAGATCAAGGACGAGGTCCGGCAATAATATTATTATATGTGCTTGTAAGTAATCGTTCCAATTTTGCTTGTATAAAAAGTCCAGTTCCGTTGCTAATAATCTATTCGTAACCGAAACGATGCAATTTCTCCCAAAAAGTTTTCTACGCGCTGCAGATACAGCTGGTAAGCCTGCTTCAACTTTTTTACAATTTCATAACGAATTTCTTGGTTCTTGTGCCCTATCGCGCGACTCAAGCTTCACTGGCAGTTACTCTCTTGGTGCTGGTTGATAACCCATAGAATAATTCAATATTTATCCACATCCAGAGGCAGATCCAATCAGCATAAAATGCTCGGGGAACCCATCCTCCTCTTCCTCTCATCACATCACCTAACCAAATACACTTCGATCCCCCATAAATTCTTTTGTCTTTCCACAAAGAGCGTTCCATTTACGTCCATCCGATAAATTAACATCGCTCATCATAGCAGAGTGCTCGTGCCATTATCCCATGAGCCATGCCCCAAATTAGGTTTTTGCATTAAATCCGCCTAATTTATTTGATTTCCGCCCTACCCTATCACAACAAACTATCTAAATGTTCCAGCGAATTCTCCATATCTCCAAAAAAATGAGCACACCTTTTCTAATGGGGGTAACACCGGACGCAGTAAATTCTTATGGGGGAATCACGAGGAATTTTAAGTGATTCTATTTTATCATTTTTTCACTGAGGCGTGCGCTGATTCCGATAATCCTCGTACTCATGTCAAGTTAACACGATTCCTTTCTATCAAGTAGTTTTTTTTACCTGCGATCGAATTCAAAATCACGTTCTATGCCTATAACAACTCGATGCACACACACAATTATTTAGCTCATCGATCACATCACAGATCACAAAAGAACTGAACCAACAAGAACGTTTTTGTCCTCGCAAAAAATTTACTAGATCTCGCCTCCACATTAGAACATGTATTAAGCAAATATATTCACGCAACAGCCTTTAGTCCTAGTGTTCACTTTCTGCTCTTCAAAAACCTCCTCCATGTGATGATGATCCTCGTATCATCATCATCATCATCACCATCGTCCTCCTCACATTTACGACATTTGCTCTTGATGCAGATCCTTCATGTCACATCCATTAATACTACTACTACTACTAGCTGAGGCTGAGAGAACTCTCCTGAATCCTAGTTGCTCACTCCACTCGTGCAAAAACTCCGTTGGCTCAAGTCTACTTATTATTCCAGAGGATCAGACACAATCACAGCGCGATCTTCTTCATTTTTTTTCATTTCCATCTCGATCTCAATCTCGATCATCATAATTTTTTCTACGCGATCGAGTTGCGAAACTCAGCATATGACTATTATTACTACTACCTCACTGCTATGGAGTAGCAGATTCCGTGTTTCCCCCAAGATAAATTAACGAGATAATTCAAGCATTTATGTGCTATTACCTGTAATTCGCCTTGGGATCTTGGGAATACTTAACCGCCTTCCTCCTTCTTTATCCCCGTGGAAAGCCCCATTTAGCAGCAAGTTTCCTCTGCGCACTTGACACAACCAAAGCCAAAACCATCACATCACCAACATTTTTTTCCCACCATGTAAAACCCTCGATTGGTTTCGTTTGGTGATCAAGTAATTACTCCACTTTTTTTTGCAAAAAATGGGAATGTTTCTGTGAGGACTGGCTAAAGAGTGAGTGAGCCGATGTGATATAAAAAGAAGGACTTTATGCTATGGATAAGTATATCACATCACAGGCCAGGCCACTTCTTCACGTCATCCGAACACAACGGCATTCCCAATCCCCATCGCATGTCTTTTGTTTCTTGATGTGATGTGCTGGGCAAGTTAGTGCTGGTGCTAGCTAGCTAACCACCTTCTGTTTGTGGTGTGTCCCATTTCCAAAAAATATCCCTATTTTCAGCGATTCCCTCTATACTCCTAGCTTTTCAACAATGCATTGTATTGCAATGCAATGCAATCCTATCCGATCCAATGCAAATAAATAGGAACGGGACTGCGAGTAAAGAAGCTTGTTGTGAATCCCATCTCATCTCATCACGTTGGGTTCTCATCTTCACAACCAGAAAACCAGATAGCCCCACTCTTTTTCTGGTGAGCCCCTATTTAAATAGTGATCCAACAACTACAACTTAAAGCAGAAAAAAATATGATGATGATGAAGATGAAAAAGGAGGCGATACAGCGAGATGAAAATAATACCTAGTGAAGCTGCTGAAATATTCTTTTTTTGAACTGGCCTTCTTGCTGTACGCAATATTCCTTCCACGTTTTGCATGAGCATTAGCATTTGCTTGCTTCTATCTTCCTAAGATCCATCTGAATAGATAGATACAAGTGCTACTTTTTTTTCTCTTGAGGCTCGAGCCGCATAATAAAAAAATATGCATTCATCCCATCGCATCACTTTCCTTGAGCGAGTCGGCTCCAAGTAGCCAAGCCAGCGAGTGCCTATTTTTTCATAGAGATTCATTCCCATTTTTGCAGTTTCCCATATCCTCAGGAGCGAGCGAGTGAGTATTTATCTTGGCTGGGCTTTATAGAGCTTGTCGTTTTATGGGAATAAATACAAATGGCAGCAGCAGCAGCAGCCTTCACTTTCATTCACACAAATAAATGTTTAGTGGCTCAATCTAAACACGAAATATGATGATGAGACTGAGACTGGTGCGGCTTAAAACTAAAGGATTGAGAGTTGAAAGGCTAGAGTCATCCCACAAACAAACAAGCGTGGAATCGTGGAGGTTGGTTGGACATGGATAACACGAGCGAAAAGGTTTACAAGCTTTCGTAGCACTTGCACTTATGCACGATGGCGATCGCGATCCCACTTGTAAGATGTTGCACAGTTTTGAGATTCCCGTCTTGAGAAAAAAATAAATGCATCGCATGGTATATTGGTGTGGTGGTGCGGAGTGGAGTCGAGTCGAGGATTTTTACGATAATGGTAATTGTGATGCGATGATGGATAACACGAGCGAAAAGGTATACAAGCTTTCGTAGCACTTGCACTTATGCACGATGGCGATCGCGATCCCACTTGTAAGATGTTGCACAGCTTTGAGATTCCCGTCTTGAGAAAAAATAAATGCATCGCATCGTATATTGGTGTGGTGGTGTGGAGTGGAGTGGAGTCGAGGATTTTTACGATAATGGTAATTGTGATGCGATGCCAGTGCCAGGATGGAAGTTTTGCTTGGCTCAGCCTAGATTGGTTTGCCCAGGTCACCGAAGGAATCTCGATCCAAGGTACAATGTCTCTGTTGAGCATTGTTATTGCTCCATGCTTCATTCCTTCCACGATAGATTGCATTCGCGAAAAGTTTACTTGGAATGATGGAATGATAGAACGAGCAACGAGCTCATTCTTTGAGGATTTTCTAATCATCATTTACGTAAGAAGAGGTTCTGTTTCTGAAAATAATCTTTTCCAAGCCGCATCCAATCCAATTCTCTGCTGAAAAGTTGGAACAAAGCACTTCTTACTTTTTGCACTGCTGCATAAACACATACGTCGTCGGCATGAGTGAGTCTAGTTGAGTTGGCAAGGTTTGGCGTGCTTCATGCCACGGGCGAGTAGAATACTTACGTAAAGCACAAAGGNGTTTGGCGTGCTTCATGCCACGGGCGAGTAGAATACTTACGTAAAGCACAAAGGATGCGTCTTGCTTGGATCAGCGAAAACGAAATCAGTTTGAGAGCCGAAGCCGAGAGCTAAGACAAGTCAAGTCTTCAGATCCACACTTCCACATCAGGCCGTTGTTGCCGAAAGCAGAACTTATTGGCGGAGTTTTGCCTTCTGAGGGAAGAGCCTTCCAACCTAATTTCAATTTTTAAGCGGATTCTACTAGAATTCCAGTGCGCCATTGTGACGTGATGCACTTGACTCTGCCTTTTTTCCCGAGTGATGACTACGAATTTTGGGGGATATATATGGAAAATGTCAGGACTTGTCACGGAGGCACTTACTTATCATCATCATCGGAGAAAGTTCAAGTAAAATGTCAGGCAGGAGAAACACATTTCCCAGGAAAGAGCAAAGCCCATTGTTCTCCATAATGCACATCTATTCATTCATGCTCCTAGCCATCCATCCATCTATTCATTCTCATTCCAATTCTGATTTTCGTCATGTCAGAGTCAGTACAGTGCCGGGAGTCAATAATTCTCCGTGGATGGGAGATAACAAAAACGGGAGGCTGAAAATACATATACAATTGGCTATTTTACCTTCTAGATCAAAAAATGGGGGGATGTGCTCATGCTTCCTCCTCACTCCATTCCTTTCTGCTCAGAAGTATATCTCTCTGGAAATCCAATTTTCCATGTGCGAATAATGACTTTTTCTTCGCCTCCATTCATTCACAATGATGATCGTGAGGAGTGGGGATGCCTCACCACCGCCGCACTCTAGGTCTTCGCTCCACTCGAAGTCGGGAAGTGGAGTAAAAATTTAGATGACGAAGCTGTTTCTTCCTGAAGGGAAATCGTGGATAATGACATTATCATTTATAGTCGGAAGTCGGACAGAGAGAAAAAAGAACGCTTGCAGAAATGGGACACAAAGGACTCTCTCGCATTATATCAAAAAGGAGAGGAAAAAGAGAATGGATTCTTATTCCTCCTTTCACATCCGTTTTTTTCTCTCCGGAATGCGAAAAAATGCCCTGTGTAGGAGAAAAAAGAAGTATGAAGATGACGGGAATAGTCGTATTGGTGGTAGTACTAGCAGTAGTTGCAATAGTTTTTTCTCCATCTAAAAATGCCATTTACATCGGAGAAGAAAAAAATAGTCCACCAAAAATAGGCTTCCCCGCTGGCGATAAGTAATGCATTTGTGTAAATGTTGCAACAAAAAAAGGACAAGACTGAGCGGCGAGTAGGACTTTCAGCTCCATTTCAGCCACAGCCTTTTTTATAGGATGTTCGCCTTGAAAGAGCTTCTGAAAATGTGGTCTTGGTCTCATCGTCGTCCTCTCGGTGACGGTATGAGCCTTGTGATGTGAGCACTAAAGTAAAGTAAGTGAATGCAAGGCTCAGAGTAAATACCATTGTTGAATTTGGGAGATACCTACACACACAATCTTTTTCATACAAATGAGAAGCATGTTCACATTACTCACGAAATACATTTTTAGAGGGTTTTGCATGATAAATAAGCCTTCC
>JAHZNH010001042.1:0-17979 GCA_027744355.1 Tyrannoseira gladiata
ATCTCAGAGCTCTTACACTACACACATCAATTAAACTTTAAATCTCATTGCTGCACTTCATCTTGGTGGCCGCTGTCTATTTCATCCAACTCATCCCATCTCATCATCTCCTTCTCATCGTTTAGACTTGAAATGATGTACGTGATCCGTATCCCAAAATCACTCGAGCTCGGACGCTTTGTCGCATCGGCGGCGGCAACATGTTTTTCGGCATCTGTGAAGCCACAGAACAACTTAAAAATGGCAACTTGAAAAATGGAAACAATGGTCGGGCTGTAATAAAAATAACAATGAGAATAAAAAAGGACGATCAATTGGAGCAATATAATTAAAAAGCGTGTATATTGCGCCCTACAACAGCAATATTCACACAAAGTCGGACATTAGTACATGCAATCGGGACTGGATTGGGCTTTTGTCTTTTTGCCCACCAAGGCCAGTAAATTTTAGTGCGTAAATGATCCCAACATAAAAAAATTACTTGGGATGATGATGATGAGGACTCATACTTAATCATAATGTGTTGTTCTTGTGCATACTTCCGATTAATTTTCCCGAATTATAACTATAGTATATCGATTATGCCATGATGTCAAAATTGACATTGTCAATTCGCAAATCATAACAAGTTCATAGAGGGCACGCATACCATAAATTAAGGAAAACAATCTTATTGACATTATTCTTTGATGGAGGGTAATGAGACCAATATTTCCATCAATTTCTTATTGATCGACAGTCAGCCCCGTCTTATTAACGATTTTCGCAGTAATGACTTTGTGAACTTTGTGCGTATGGCTGTTTTGCCATGTTGATATGATTACGAAAACAGGACAAGAGGAGGAGGATGGGAGGCGACGGCCTTTTGCACACGCATTATTATTTTCAAGATACGCACTCTTTATCTTTGATAATCTGATAATAAATGCAACCCAAGGCCAAAGTGCGTACCAGTACTACACTATCGAAAAGAATGGCTGTTTTGAATGTTTTTATTTGCTTCAATTTCTGCCATTATAATCATAATCATGATTGCATCAATTACGCACTTTATTACCTTAAAAGGCTTCAGTAAGCAGGGGAAAATGAAATTGCTTTTGTGCGAATGCCTCCATTGTCACTTTGCTGTCAAGTTTACATTATAACAATCCTAATTCATCCTACTGAATTGACCACTTCATTTCATCTCTTAATGGAATTTCAACCACTTAATTGTTTGATTTACGGGGTGGACGAGGAGCACACGCTTAATTTGCATATTCGCGAGAAAATTTGTCATTCTGGATGTTACTGTCGGTGTACACACCTTTGCGTGCACGCACGTGCGTAGAGCCACCAACTCAAATGTTAACGGCTCCCACCTGAAAGTCAAATGAAAACTGAACAACGGCAATAGCCTCTAAATATTCAATTCATTCATTTCTTCACGTATTTGACTTCATACCCCTTCATCTTGCTTCACTTGAAAATATTTAAAATCAGCAATTAACGCACATATACGCACCCCAGAAGTAATTGTTCCGTCAGCGGGGTGTAATTAACTTCCAGTGTAAGGACAAAAACCAACATGGAAAATAATAATGCTAGGTGATCACATTACTCCATGTTTTCATTCTGACCCCGACCCCGCATCTTGAATAATAAATTCGTATTTTTCCTGTCGAATCTAATCCAAACAAACTACCCAAGTAATTTAATTGCTTTCGCTGCTTATCATACTTACAATTAAGTCATCGAGTCATTGACAATTCCTACTATTGCTTGAGATAAATCGACTGACCCAGAAAGTCAATATGGCAATATTTGCTTATTTTCCCCCATCATCCCGAAATTCATCTCAATTTAATTGCTAGTGTCTCCTCCTTCATGGCATTAAAATAAATTGTCGCCTACAGCGAGCCACGAGTTCTCTCCGTAAACATTAGAATATAATGATGATGGATTGGGTAACAACAAATCATCATGATGCGTGATTCACGCATCACCTTCTCAGAAAAGCTCCTTCCAACACTAAATTCCTCGAATTGGGATTTCCACCCTGTCGAAGTCAATGCAACTTAATCTCGTAATTTCCTTCGCAATAGTATCTTTAGAATTTTAATAGCTCCACTCCCGCCATTACTCATCCACCATATTTGAGAGCATAGTCCCAATTAGCAACGAAACTCTCCAACTCGATCCGCTTACTAACGAACAGAGATACCTAACGTGATCTATTTCTTCGAAAGTGGAAGCCCACCTTGACGGATTGAAGCAGTTTTTTTGTACGTGCCCAGAAATCATATCTCAAATATATTGTTTCTAGTAAGTAGTCCTACTCAAACCAACAACGGAGAATCTTTTGCATGAGCCCAAACCGAGTGAAGTGCGTCATTAAAAACCGCTCCGGGCTCATTAATCTTGCTCGTTAAGTAAGTAATCTTTCCCATTCCTCTCTATCGAGAGCCACACACTCTCCTCGAAATTGTCACTATAATTCTTATTGAGCTACCTACACGGTAGCCCTCCCCCATAATTCATCGAAGGTGGATCGTCATAATTATTGAGACATTTTTTATTCCTCGATCTTCGTTTCGTGAACTTGTCCTTTTTAGCGTGATTCGCATAATAAAAAATAGTCGTCAACTTAATTGTGGAAAAATAATAACCGCAACATCTGAATGTTGTAGGTCAAGTGTAATCACTCCATTCCTCATCCTTCCTTTTTTAATGCATCTTCCGAGCCAATTAAAATAAAAAATAGTCGTCAACTTTGTGGAAAAATAATAACCGCAACATCTGAATGTTGTAGGTCAAGTGTAATCACTCCATTCCTCATCCTTCCTTTTTTAATGCATCTTCCGAGCCAATTAGGTAAGTAAGTGCATGCATGTTAAGAAACAAGGGAAGAGCATATCCCTGCTCCGTCGCCAAATTTATTCATGAGATGCATCAATCATGTAATTTGAAATTCAATTCAATGCTCCGATTCTGATGTATTGTTATTGGCGCAGGAAACACAATCCCCTCAAAAAGTAAAACGGGGGCCGGCCAACTCAGAATCTGATGTCTGGCTGGCGTAATGGGAGGCCAAAAGTAGAAGTTAATTTTCATATTTTTTATCGTCCGTGATGAATCTTAATAAGCCTATAATAGCCCCAGCCTTTAATTTAAGCAGTGTAAAGTATGCAGATGAAGTAGAAGCTAATTTTCATATTTTTTATCGTCCGTGATGAATCTTAATAAGCCTATAATAGCCCCAGCCTTTAATTTAAGCAGTGTAAAGTATGCAGATGAAGTGATAATGTTCGAGCCACCTTTTAAAGAAAAAAACATCCCCCTCCACCATCAAACATTTATACATCCTTGTGAGCAAGCGATTTTTCTCAGGATACAGCAGAATTCCAAATAAAGTGGCCGCGTCTGAAATGTGGAAACATAAAATGCACAAATTATTCCAATTTTTGTCATTTTTATGTTCCTGCTAGACATTGATATGTGACAGATCGTGGCGAATGCACCACACGAAAGAAAATTTACTGTAAGTGAGTAAATATGTACCCAATTATATTTCACATTGGATTGGACTTTTGAGTGGATTCGATCGGACCGGACCACACAACAAACACCATCATCACTACACTGCAGTGGAGATTTTGTCACGAAAAAACCATAAAACACGCGATCTTTCTGTTTGTTTTACCTTCTATAGATATACCTCCACTCGCAATCAGCAGACATGCCGAGTGACACGGACAAGTTAACGGGTGATGCTACAGCGCATCAAATCACCAAATTTTAGATGGGGGAGCGTGACATGAAATCCATTTGAAAAGGCCTGTGTAGCACAGGAGTAAAGGAGAAGAAATATATTGTTCTTGTCATTGTCGCAGCGTGACACGCAATCTATTTATCCGCTTGGGTGACATAAGAGGAGCAAGCAAAAATTGTTGTTTTGCGAGGAATACAATAAACGCATAAAAAATGTTTTCATTGGACACCTCTATTGTTTCCATATTTTGATAGGTCAGTAGTCCACACTAAACNTTTTTTTTTTTTTCATTGGACACCTCTATTGTTTCCATATTTTGATAGGTCAGTAGTCCACACTAAACAATTTAACCACGAACGATTCCATTGGGAAGGTGAGATTTTCGCTGTGGACCACCAACAGTAAAAATTATTAACAGTCAGAAGAAATTATCTCTTTGGATTAGTAAAGGTGGTCTGGTCACCTGGATAAAAACACAGATAACTCATTAAGCATCTATCCGTCTTCTCCGTCGTAGGCATATCAAAGTTTTTTATGTATGTGGACCAGAGCAGGTCACCACTTGATCGCACTTGATAGCCTCATCAATCAATTTAAGGATCTTGATGTCTCAACAGGAATAAATATCTTCACATATCATAACATTTTACCTAAGAATCGCAAAATGCTAAGCAGAAATGCTGTTGTGACTCTATTCGTGTGACTACATTTCACCAACGGAATAAATCTTCTCGAGACATCAGAGGACTCATAAAAATATGAAAGGTCATGAGCAACCCAGCCAGCTTAAAGTCATACTTGAGCTAATGAAAACGATAATCAATAATCGCCCCATATCAGATCATCATCATCATACCCAATAAAAACCAGCATGCAAAAATTTAACATTCTTTATCATAACAATAATCAACATAATGCATGCAAGATCAGAGTATTGGGTAACTTTGTTGTAACTTTCCGAATTAGTCAAACAAATTCGTCTTGCGATAGATACGATCAAAAACCAAACACACAATATTTTTTTCCTTGAAGTCCTCCTGCCTGACATTCTAAATCTGTCTGACAAGTTTTGGACACCCTGCAAGTTTCCAACTGCTCCTGAGCATTCATCAAATGACAAAACACTCATCAAAACATTTAGGTACTTGGGATGCTGATGTCGTATGTACTTGACTTTTTTTCAAATTGGTACTTCTAAATACTAAACTGTTACATATGCTTCGGTAGACTTTTCTAATCCTATTGACATGACGGGACCTGATTATTTTAACTACCCCTGCATAACAAATCAGATCAAACTATATAGTATGCCAACGGTCAAGTCGAGTCTTCACTTCGATTCCATTTCGTTTTAATTCGTTGACACTTTAGGGATCTTCGAGAATAATCAGGATGATTAATGTGTCAACAATCCCAAAAATTAAATAGATCTGTCCCCCAACCTCCAAACTTTAATAGTTCTTTGCACGGTGGTTGGTGGTACATCAAGTGATTTCACCTTATCCATAATCCAAAATGATTTTCTTGTTCTTCATCGCATGACCATTTTTTTCTTATGGAGTTTTTTGGGAAAACATGTGTTCGCAAATTAGTCTGTCCCTTGAATAGATTATGTATCTCTAGCTTTTTTATTTGGATCACCTGCCACGAACGCTTTTTTAAACATCCTGTACCGCCTCCTTTAAGAGATTAATGGCTGGTAATTGACGAGTTTGTGTGGAGAAGCCCTTCATTAAAAATCACTAACCTTTCCTTCAAGCACATAATTATCCGTAAAGGAGGCTCTCTTCAAATCTAAATGAGTTTTATTGTTTGCACTGATTTGCATTCTTTTCGCGAGAACGTTTTCATTAGAAATGCTCCCGACAAAAAATGCTAAGCTGGTTAGTTCATTATTGCTTGGAAGGCTTGGATATGCTATTTTGTTGGTATTGACCTACCTGAAAGCAAGCGTAATGGTAGATTTTGTCACTCAAGGGGCATACTCGATAAGGATCTCTATAGAACGGTTTTCTCATTTGAAAAAAAACAGATTATTTAATCGTGCCAATTAACGACTGATTTCACATGTTCATGTTCCCCTAATCAAAGATGGAGATCATGATCATTGAGCATCGTCATCTATCGCTTTTATTGGTCATTGGATGATGGACCCCACACACATAGTTAAGGATTGTGCTTGCGGTTTCATTGGATTTTTGATGTCCCATCGACTTTGACTTAGGGGCTTTGCCACAAAAAAATAAATATTGTTTTCCCTTCTGACGTTTCGAGTTCAACCTGAAAATGGCTAATGTGAATGTGACCATAATCAACGTGATTATTATTATGACATAATGATCTCATTTTTGTCTTGGGCGTATTTCCTTTTTGATATATTTGCAAAAAATATATACTTATTTAATGCGATGGATTAAAGGTCTTTAATGACTCAACCTCTTTTAAATTAGCCATTTTGCTACATGAATGAGCTCTCCCTGAAAGTTCACTATTACCTCAAAGTCAATAAGAATTGATTTGGCTGTTGAGGAGACATTGATGGAAGTAAGAAACAAGTGGAGCAAATAGAGCTTGTGATTCGATGCGGTGCTCGAGCCAAATTTAAATAATGGTTTTGTTGTTGTCGCCAAATAATCTTGTCATTTTGGTCATGATTTCTAAATAGTTAATGTATCTGGTTCAAAGATTTTCCTCGGTACAAAAAAATCGAGGGAGCCAGTCTTCTGCACTGCTCTCTGGTCTCGTGCGTCGTATCAGATTTCATGATAATGATGAGGACAGGGGCCCTGAGTCATGAGTTATTTATGTTCATTGTGATCTATTTGTTGAATTATTGACGATAAATACTTTCCTAAGATGCACTAATAATTGGGAGTATTATTATGTAAGGCTGCTGTTCATTCCTTTACAGAGCAGTTTATTGCGTTCTACCCTCTATCACTATTAGAAGATATTATATTTAACTCTAACTACTCCAAAGTCCAAAGATGTTATCTTAATAGCCGGCTAAAGTGTTTGAAGGCGCACGTCAGCAACTTTTACGAGTGCATTGATTCCGAAATAAACGACCGATCCACTGTTTACTATCCCAGCTTGACTAATTGTTAAAGGCAGTGACGGTTGGTTGGTGTCCATTTCACTTTAATGGCGATCTAAAAGTGCAGTTTCTTTTAAGGTCAGTTTTCATTAGCCAATGGACGGGAATGGACTTTTTAACGGGAGGAGATGGTGCTGATGATCTAAGAATAACACCAAAGTGCACCACCTTTCATTTTTCATTTGGTTGAAGGTGAATCATGCACTGATGCACCTAACTATGCAGTAGTGGAAGCACTTACTTAATTCTTGACTGACAACTGCAATATCTGCCCTGCTACTTGGTATCACGCTGTTTTAACACATTTGAAAATTTTTTAATGTTGAAGAAAAAATCAGGTTGTTTGAATTCACCTGACTGATGACCATTTAATGACGGTATCATACATATCATGCATAAGCGTAACTTCATAACCCCTGGGTGCCCCAGAACTGGATGACTTAAAACCTTAACCCGAGACATCCACTCATTTCTGCACAGCAGGAAGGAGCCTGAACGAAAGTATGCGTAATTAAGGTAATTCAATTTGCCCTTTGACTGATGGGGAACCCCATAAAAACTTCTTGTCCTGGGCTATTTGCAACCTGCCACAGTTAAATATAACTGCGTCTTGTTGGTTATATGATAATTGATTACCTACAAAATGTTCATAGCCACCTTATTCATTTGATTAAATATACTCAATTTAAAAAAAGTTTAAATTATGATATAACCAAGGTCCGCTCACATTACCCCACCCTTTCCCATTCTCACCAGCCCATCATAATCTTCATCAGCTTATATATTTTTCATCTCGGGGAATATTCATAATTCAGAGTTGGCGGTGTGACAGGTCCATTGATAATAACAGCCTGATGCAAATTGGCGGACACGCGAACAAAATAGAATTGCATGCTAAGCTAAACTAACCTGAATGAATACTTAGTAGTAGTGTGCTCTCGTCTGTCATCAACTCAAACATTTCAAAAGCGAATATTTGAAGTAGGCTAGTTCAAAACTTCAGAAAGCGGAGTTTGAATGAAGCCATTCAAGAAGAATGCCTCCACCACGAGCACTTGCGATTTGATTCTCAGAAGTTCAGAGCATGCATGGTACTCAACGTTTAATTCATTGTCTGTATCATTTACACCCCAAAATAAATAAATGCCTTATTTGCCTGTCAAATATTGAGATAACTTACTTCTCAGGAGATTTCGAAAGATAGATATTGGATCATGATCGCATCATCATAAACCAAATGATCAGTTATGATTTGATGCATTCCATTCCTAAATATGTAGATAGAAGACGCAGTAACCCAAAGTTTCATGTCTTATTAGAACGAGATCTTCTATTTATTTAACTATCGCACATATAATTTTCCTCAATGAAAGTAAGTAAGTAATATTTATCGATCGATCGCTGCATTTGCACTTGATTTCTGATAACAATATGTAGGTACCTACTTTTATACTCTCCTTCAGTTATTTCGTCTCGCCAATCAAAACAGAAAAAAGTAGACGCGTTTTTTAATCTTTATCGCATTTTTTAACCTACATGCATCCATTTGGCCCAGCTAAATGTCACAGTCACTGCTCTTGCGCAATTTTCTCCATTCATTCCCCATCAAAAGAAAATTTAAACTTTGAGCAAGGTCCGATGAAATTGAGAGCTGAGAGTTTGCAAAACAATATTAGTCTTGAGTCTTGAGCAGAAATTCCAACAATTATGTAACTCATTATTGCAGCTTAAGCATTTGCTCTTCCTTTTTTGAGGATGAGGACTTTGAGATTTACAGGGGAGAATTTGAAACGCCTGAAATTCAAACAAGAAACTTGATCCCCACTCTCTGACTTGGCCTGGCCTGGTATAAGTTGGCCTATTTCTCAATGGGGAAAAATGATCTTTTGATCAAACAACAACAAGATAATGGGATACACCCATGCGAGCTGGCATGAGTTGCATGAGCAAGGTCTGTGACATGTCAGGACGCCACACAATATGACGCATTTTCCTTTGGCTTAATGAAACGTGGGTGGAAAATGAGCTGACGTGCTGCTCCAACCAATTTTTATGATCTTTTAAGGTTGCGTTCCATTTCAATAAGAGATTAAAATAAATAAATTTGTAGGGGAAGAATGCTAATTGATTTAACCTACGAAAGAATGTAAACACAGGACTTCCAATAAGGCTTGCAACATAGCTGGGTGAGTAGTGAACAATCAGCATCGTCATCATCATCTTCATCTCAATTTTTTTTGGATCTTTTTATCTCAATTAAATAGCCCAGGTGAAACTATGCAGCAGCTCTAGAAAACAAGAAGTTTGATAAAATGACGACAATAAAAACACTCATAAAGATAGAGAGGGAAAAAAGGTTGACGGGACGGGTTCAGCAATCTTAATCGCTCCTTGTAAATGGCCAGATGAACCTCCACTTTTATGATTTTTTCCACTCGAGTATCTAAGAGCCCCAGTTGCATGATTGAAAATCGTACGAGTGGAGTAATTAGTCAAAAGGATTTTTTTGCCAATCAATCTAACACTTTAGCGAAAAAGTACACAAAGGATTGCCTATATGAGTATGAGCTGTTGTGGTGCAGGTAGAATTGGAATGGATTGAATGAGGTAAAAAAATCCTTTAATTAAAAGTTATTCGCTCCGCAATTCATTGGACTCTTGGGGGCTACATTCTTCAAATTTCTCTTGAATTTACATTGGAGTACAGGAATCGGCGATTACTGTAGATATGATCGAATCGATCCACTATATAGTTCATTTATCTGGTTCTGATCTACATGCAATTTTTAAGGGGAAATGTGGTTAATTACCTACGCAGTCGCGACAACTCACTGACTCTAAGGATTCCCTTCAATCTCCTCTGATTCATGAATTACTAATGCAATGCGATGCTCGAGAGCGCGCTTTTAATTAAATGAAAAAAGCGTAATGCAGCAGCAGCCACGGTGGAATAACGATCACGACTTAAATTGAACAAGTTAATTATGACAATGCAATGTCACGTGGAATAAGAATTTCACCCTGCTTGATTGATTGATAATACTCACACGAAGTAGGTATATAACACACTAACTAAATAAGTAAATATGCAGTAGTTTTTGCGTGGTCATACTCGATCATCTAGGTCAATTACTACCACATTGCACTCCGCGTGTTCCCACTCAAGTTGAAACATTACATTTTAATTGGCTAACAGCTAACGGTAATCGAATGATTGAATGTCATCCAATGGTCAATAAATATTTCCGAGAGGAAAAAAATCAGTCAGAATCCATCTATTCAGCCAATATATTAATCCAGAAGATTCTATGCATTTTAAATGATCAAATTAATTGCTCATTTAAAAGCAGTTCAGCATACATATTTATTATGCTTTGAAATGATGGCGTCTAAAAACTCCAGTGAATTTTGAACCCAGCAATTCTTTGTTTTCTCTAATCCTGTAGCGTTACAAATTCGTGTACACCGACATGACAATTTGGACAACGTTTCTGTCAACCTTTTGTCCCCAACGAACTTTATGTTCAACTTCCACCTTATCATTGCAACTCGTCGTGGTAGGTATTGTCGACATGACATGAAGACGCTCTCATTCAAGCGTCACTCATGATCGTCATCACCATTGTCATCTGAACCTGAACATCTGAAGCAACATTTCATCTCCCAGCTCCCAATTATCAATCCACCTGCTCACGAAAGGCCATTGTCGCCAAGTTCGTTTTTGGCTCATCTTAATGACAATTTATATTCAATAAAACAATACACGCTCGAGGACTCCGGACCCTATCTATCTACCTGGTCAGACCACGCACACCACACTACATTTTAATTCTTTTTCAAGATAAGCCAGAAAACAGGACCCCTGAATGAAAACTTTATTTATTTATTGTGCTTTCAATTTATGACTGTCTTCATGACCCCTTCCATTAAATATGCTTATCTGGCGAACTAGATCGATCGAGATCGGATGACAACCGAGAAAACAGATGATATAATTGAAAAACATTTACTTACGCGTGGCCGCTCCATCAGTGATTATCTCATGAAGAACACAGCACACAAGTCCATTCAATCCAACCCAACAATGCACCACCGGTCGACTCTCATTCAGTTCAGGCTTCAGACCATCATTATGCAACTGTTTCATTAGGATCCACACGCTCTTTAAAATCCCATTCCAAAAATGGATATTGCTTTGTTCAACTGAGCTCTGAGCTTGACTCTAGGAAAAAATGCAATTAAGTAGGTATTATCCCTATGCAATCTGGTATTTCTCCTCCGGTACTCCAAAATTGGTTTTAATAATTGAACGGACGCACCAACGATGAATGGCGGTGCTCGACTCAACAATACACCAATCAATTTTCGAAGAGTAATAATGACTTTTGAAATTGTTGAAGATAAGCATTGCACTAGAATGAAGATCACCGCTCCCCAGCTCAAGCCAGCCCGTCAGTCAGTCAGCTGGTCGGCCGCGGTCGTTTTTTAACCAGTCAACATCCTTTTTCAAAAGCAGGCACTGAAGAATGAGCAATTTAAAGAATGCGATCAGCGCTGCATGATGTTGTGATTTGTGGCCTTACTCAAGGTCGTCCGAGATGCATAAGGTGCATTTTTTTCGTAACTCCCATTTTCATTTCATGCCGCATGATTCATATTTAATTTCCTTTTTGTCACAATCATGATGGGAAGGAATCCATTTATCCTGGCCCTCCTCCAAGTCAATTTACTTCCAGATGGGAATAAAATGATCACCTTTGAACATTTTTATTATTTCACAGCGCTTTACGTTTTTCCTGTCCTTTTTTATTACCACATCCCATTCCAATAACCGAAGTATAAGGACTTCAAACAATTCGTTCAATAGCGGAAAAGCCTTTTGTCTCGGGATATGATTGACATTTCACATTAAGTGGCCCGACTCCAGTAATTAAATTGCTAATTGCGGGCGAGAGCAAAAAATATTTAAATAAATGAGCTTAAAAGAGCCTCACCAACGGGGAAAACGACAATGGACAAGAGTTGGGCGAAACGATAATTTCGAAAATCTGGGGTCCTTGGTTCACCCTTCAAAGAATTTAAGCGTCTATCGGGTAAGTACTTGATTTTTTATTGGCTATGAATTTTCATCATGTCGACTCTGAGAAATCCCTAGATCAAGTAGTAATAATATCTAACTTCACCGCCACCACCTATCGCGACAATCCACTCATTTGTCTAGGATTATTTAATGATTGTAAATGTAGGTACTACACATCAAACAGTCCGAGGACTTATAAGGTACCTATACTCACTTTCTTGGATATAGTCCATCGCAATTCCATAAAACCAATCACGCTCGCCATAAAAATTGCTCTTGATTTCATTCCCTTCCCCTCCTTCCTCCTGGCTATTTTCCAAAGCAATTTCAAACCAAACTCTACTACTACTCACTCGCCATGAAGTCATCTTTTCATGTTCGACAATCCCACAACCACCGCCACCAAAACATATTCATCATGGATCAATAAAAAACGCTAGAAGAGCACAATATCCTATCAAAAAACTCAAACAGCAACAATCTCATACTCTGATTTCAGAAAAAGGATATTGAATAAATATCGAGGCAGTATATGATCTCATATTTTTTCGAAATGAGATCAGTACCATCACCATCGCCATTCCATAAAACCAATCACGCTCGCCATAAAAATTGCTCTTGATTTCATTCCCTTCCCCTCCTTCCTCCTGGCTATTTTCCAAAGCAATTTCAAACCAAACGCTACTACTACTCACTCGCCATGAAGTCATCTTTTCATGTTCGACAATCCCACTACCACCGCCACCAAAACATATTCATCATGATCAATAAAAAACGCCAGAAGAGCACAATATCCTATCAAAAAACTCAAACAGCAACAATCTCATACTCTGATTTCAGAAAAACGATATTGAATAAATATCGAGGCAGTATATCATGTCATATTTTTTCGAAATGAGATCAGTACCATCATCATCATCACCACCGCCAATATCATCACCCTCGTCAATGCAAACACCATTGTTGTTCGATTAATCACTTATTTTTTTCCTTAGTGCGTATCACAATGCCTTAACAAGATATACGCACCTGGTCCTCCTCCTCCTGCATCCCATTCGAAACTTGCCGATAATTTGTGCGTGCATGTTTTACATCACAAGGCGAGCCCACATCCACATTTACTTACGCATTTACACACACGCACGCACAATTTTTCCAATGTGAAATGAAATAGGCACCATATCTAGTACAGGTACACCCCATATCGTACCCTTATTGCTGTTAATATTATCTTATCTCCTCGTCGAAAATGCAGGGTCGTGCAAGGTCATTGTGCGTAAGTTATCAGGAATAGGAATGCGTTCAAATTCTCCATTTTTATGGGATTGCCTTTTTCAAATAAGGTAAGAATTAGATAGGCCCCATCGTAATCTATTCCTACCTCCATAGCCCCAATGCCGGAGGCAAAGGCTTGGCGGTGGTGATGATGATTGCTCCTATTTTTCATTACTGTCATTACAACAATTGCTTTTTTTACTGGCCACGGCATTTTTTAGGTGGTCGCAAGTAAGCAGTAGCGAAAATCTCCCGTTGTCATTTACGCGTCAACTTTACAATCTCAATTCATATTTCATCTCACACCTGTCACCAGCTCATAATGTAGGAGCCACACTGGGGATATTAATCATTTATTTTTACGACTTTTTAAAATGAATTCGCCTGAAAATATGCCATAGAATCCTATTCACTACCACCGCCACCACTACTGCACTGCTGAGTAGATTTGCATATTTGCACAAAAAAACAATTCAATCTGAAGGTGTCACCCCATAGCCCATCATTAATAGTACGTGTGAGGATACAATTACAACAATATACACATTGTAAAACTGACACTTTTTTCTGGTCGGTTAAACACGTGGAGGAACAAGCCCTAGAAGATCGAATGACATCTCTGAAGAAAAAAATTGCTCTGGCTCCTCTGGTGCCTTGATTTGATGTCATTGAATATTTTATGCTATATGGGATATTGTTCTTCTTGTAGTTGTTGATTGTTTTGGAGTAGATTGGAATATATCAGAAATGATGCCAATATTTTGATTACTTTTTTCCTTCCATAAAAAATATATCCCCCAGCTTCTTAATACGTTTTTATTGGCACTTGGCTCACATTGATTAAGTCATTACTATTATATCATTGCGAGCGAGCGACCTGATTGTCTTGAACAGGATGAGATGGAACGAACTCCTCATTCCATCTTCTCAGGCAATTTTCCATCCCCTAATTAATGGAGATGAGATTAGTACTCTTCCATCATATCATGACATTGATCCTTTGTGATGTGATATGAAATTCCAAAAACAACAGGAGAATTTCAATCCTCTAAGGTGGGGAAATAACATGCCTACCTACATCCAATACATCCTACATGTCTATCGCTGGAGGACTATGAAATTTCTATATCTCCAATCTATTAATTTATTTCCTCCTCGATGAAAAACTCGACAATGAAAACAAAAACAGCAGCAGCAACATCAACAGCTCAGGCCTTTTGTAAGTACTCACCCGATAGTAATCATCTCACGTTCATCATCGTCCACCACGTTTTCCCAATTCGTTCCGCAGCCGCCCGCATCATCCCAAAACAAAATGGTCCAAGGCTTGTGGGCAGCATACCATATCATATCGCATCGCATCAAGTCTCGCTCACGTCATAGTCATGAGCGAGCACTGATAATTGACAACAATGAATTATTACGTCTGAAACAGATTCTTCTCACCCAGTCAGCTTTATTGGCACTTGCTCCCCACATGTTTAATCGTCGCTCATGCAAATGAAACTGAAAAGAACAAGAGTAGTAACCTTCATAACAAATTAGCACCGTGCTTTCGTTTGGTATTACCCTTTGGGCTATTGTTGCTCCCCAGACGGAGGAGACCTATTCTGTTGGGATGTGATGTGATGTCTTTGTGCACGCAATTTTTACAAGTCACCTACAAATTCATTCTAAGATAATTTAGAACATCTCAATAAGCAAATCGCTCCTGGATTGGAATCCTGTACGGAAGTCTGTCGGTCATGACATGACTCAGTAAGTCAGCCAGTCAGTTTTTTCTACTGCGGGCGTGTGTATTGGATTTTCGTGAAAGATTACCCCCTCCGCCAGACAAGAGCACTTTGGAGGTGTAATTACATCTGTAATCAACCTTTTCATCTTCCAATACAAAGTGAGGCAGACAGAATAACTAATATCTAACTAATTCGTTTTTTCTCCCCCAAACTTGATTTATGGTTTTCGCAGTCTTTACACTCATCCAACGTGAAGAAAAACATCACGTCATCATCATCTAGTAGTAGTAGTTGTGATCATAATAATACCCTTCGAACCAACAACCAAACCTTATTGGCAAACGAAACCAGACTGCAGACCAGAGAAAATTGGATGATGATGAATTGAAGTGCGTAAGTCATTTAATCAGTAATGTTCACCTTTTCTGCTTGAATATGATTACTTCATTATGGACTTACTTATTCGCGAGCTGGGAAAAAATTGAAGTGGATGGATAGATGGATCGAGGGACCCTTGTGGGGTGCACGGTAGCAGAAACTGTCTAAGGCGCTTCTTTTTCATTAGTGAAGGATGCGTGGATAGCAATGCAGCACTATATGGATAACGGCTCTGCCCATGGAGCTCGTGCTCTTATGAATTTTTTTTGAGATCCAGAAAAAGGGAGAATTCAAAGGGAACAAAAAAAGTGATCCTGAATGGAATTATGATTATGGCTTATGGCACGTTAACACGTGTAATTTTTTTCAGGGAACACGGAATAAAAAACCCAAATGATATGAGATGAAATACTTATACTTACTTCTGGTCTAGTGCGTGCGGTGGTTTCCTTGAGTAGTAAAAAAAATGTCCCCCGTGATGAGGGAAAATGCAAGTGTGTGATGATTGCTGATAAATTGCTGTGTAACAAGATTCAATGTCAGAAAGATCGTCATCATTATCATCAACGTCATTTAATGCAATAAAATGCAGTGCAACTCAGATAGATCACAGTCACAAGTCAGGATTTAGTATCATCCTACGCCTCAGCCCTAAGGAATTTTTATTATTGGGATGCTCAATGTTGGGCTGGGAGCATTAAAGTAGATAGACCAATTTGCCGTCTCGTAAGTATTTTTTGGGAGGTATTACTAAAAACGATTTATAATTGGATGCCTTTTCCTAAGACCATTTCAAGGGTCATGTGACCATTTAAAATGTGATGAGGAGTGAGGTGGGATACCAAGGTAGGTGAAATTGTCCTTTAAGTAAGTTATTCCCACTGTGAGATGATATTGAAGAAGAGGAGATGAAAAAAGAATACTAATTCTGATGCTGAGACCGAAATGGGGGGCTACGCCCAAGCGAAAAATCCCTTTCTTTTGGAATCATTATTAGCGCAATGCGAGAAATGTTGCGAATTCTTGGGTTGTATTTAGTGGTAATGAAGGATAATAATCGTGTAATTGTGGTAAGAATAGAATAATATATGGAAAAAAGTCTTGGATTTTATATTCAGTTTTTGGCAAATTGATTCCGCCCAGGAAGGTAGGGATCTTGGGTTGGGGCAACATGAGACATGGAGTCACGTAGGCAAAACCAGAAAGCAACATCATTGCATTGTGCGGTCCCATGGTCCTCCTCTGATACTGGTTGTCGGCTTATTCGCTCCAAAAAGGAAATTAAAAGTCGTGATGTGATTACTCACTTCTTTAAACTTTACGATCGCACTAATGAGGAGCAAGCTTTGGAATTGGGACTGGGAGGTTCGCCAAACCATAACCTCTAACCTCTTTATATTCATATTGATAAGTAATACTTTATTTGGTCAAAACAAATCCAATAATGATTGAGAATGTTTTGATTTGGCTGCTTTGTTTTTTTTGCAATTACCACAATCGGGATTCGATCTTTTCATCTTCCTTTTCAGATTTTTATCCAGCAACTAGCAAGTCGACCGTCCCTCCTCGGCCTAATTGCTCCCTTCAGAAAGTCATTAAAACTGTTGGAGGACAAAATCACGTTTAATCAGGCGCATCTCAATCAGTCAGGCCAGGCTGTGTCCACCGATCGTCGATCGTTTTTTTGTTAATCAAGAGTGGATTATTAAAGTGAAGCCTTCAATAAGCACGCACTCTTCCCTTCAATTTCCACGTAGACATTCAAACTCACTCACTCATTATTATGCTCGGTCAGCCAGCGCCGTCATCATCATCATCAGCATCATGAATCCCAGGCAATTGTGCGTGTCTACCTATTTACGACTATCTACTCCTTCACCGTCATAAACCACACAGGCGCACTCGTGTCCCGATCAAATGTCAATAAATCAAGCAGGCACGATAAGCAAACTCGATCTAACTGTGACTACATAGACTGCGCCACATTTTTTTCATGCTCTCCCCAACAAACAATGGGACATGGTATAACCAACTTACAGCATCTTTCAAACACCTTGCAGGCATGTGATGTGACACGCATGAAATTTCCATAAATATTATATCACCTCCTGCCATTATAAAACTTATGATACTTGCTTCTGTCAAGTTACTGAACGAACAACTGACCGACCAACCACCACCACCACCAAAAGTCCGACCTCCCTTCTCTCTAGTTTAAATATATATATAATATTGGTAATCGGATAACTCCCTACTTGAGATTAGGTCCCGATGTACCCTGTAAGAATGTGGATGTAATATGATGCTGTCATGAATGCAATAAATTTCAAATTTCAAATTTCAAATATAATGGGGGATATAAAAAAATATTTACCTTTTGAATAATTATTGCTTTCCTCCTTATCACTCCTTCCAATCGAGAAAAATGGAGCTAGTTTTTACTCACGGAATGAAATTGATGAGGCTATAATATTGACTTTGGATGATACACAAACCTATTTATCCTATTACGTTTGAATTGAAAATCAATTGAAGTTTTTTTCCATCGAACCAACTGAACCACCTACTGCTCATGATCATCATCGTAAATCTCAATGCCAAATCTGAAACGCTATTATTACTATTGTGAGTACCAATACTGCGTCTATTATCAAGCGTGACA